>JAECUM010018698.1:0-29107 GCA_016617855.1 Megalonaias nervosa | reverse complement strand
ATACATATACTTTCGTAAAGAGAGTGACGATTTTAATGAAGTCAAGTAGACGCTATCTTAGGACTTGGCACTTGGAGATGATGTTCAAACGCTCTCCTGACTCTTTTTCTTTCATTTAATTACATTGAAAATTGCTGTGCGTTAAAGTAAAAACTTTGTGGTTGGATCATAGTAACCTGATTTGTGTATTTGATCCGAATTAAATCAGAAAGTAGCATCTGCCTGATGTATTTAAAATTTCACGACCAGCAGAGATGAATTAAAATCCATTCAAAGAAAATTAACTGACATTGATTCATATACCAGTATCTTTTTGTAATTAGTTGCTTTAGTACAAGTGTTTTCTTTGTAGATTCAAATTCAGATAATCTGTATTGGGATTAACAATAAATACTCAAGCCAAACGTTCTAAAGTGACTATTAAAAAATATGTTTGAAGCATATACACCTATAGTTTATATTAAAGAACACACACACACACACACACACACACACACACACACACATTGATATATATATATATGAGGTATATATATATATATATATATATATATATATATATATATATATATATATATATATGGATATATATATATATATATATATATATATATATATATATATACTTTTTATTATCTCTAAATTTGCTTTCTGTGCCGGAAAATTCTTCATCCAATGCAAGTATTTTTTGTAGACATTTCAGTGTCAAAGAACCTAAGTTATTAAATCCATTTCTACTTTGATGATGATAGTTCCGTCTTCCAGATTGGATTTTTCAAAAATAAAAAATGAAATTAACAAAATTATGAGATTTACATAAAGGTACTACTGGATGCATCTCAAGAATTGCTTATAAGATTCTAACTGTTAAAAATGCAGTTCGATTGTTGATTCTCTCTTAATCAGCCCTGTGAATATCGTTAATAGACCGTTTAAGCTGTGAGGAATTCAAGCGAGTTAAACACTGTAAGATGTATATCTCCGTTTAGAGTATATAGTTTTAACTTACGATGACTTGTAGGTACTTTGACGTTCTTTAATGTGACACATGAGGATGGTAGTAATAGGATAGTATTTTATTAGAATATATAGTGATTCTATCGACATTCATATCTAGAATGTTTTACATAAATCGGTCTGTAACTAATTCATAATCTGCTGCTATTGTACCGAAACTGGAGAAGCATGCATCTGTTCCCAGGTAATCATTGTTTATAGTGTTTTGTTAATCTGTTTATAGTGTTTTGTTAATCTAGGAAAATATTATTTAATTTTAATAACGACTAATAATAAAACTGATTATTACCAACAAGGTACTATCCGTGATAAGTGATCATTGTACTTCCAATTGATTATTACCAACAAGGTACTGTCCGTGATAACTGATCATTGTACTTCCACTAGTTATTCACACTATTCAAACACAAGTTACCAACACTTCTCAAACACTAGTTATCAACATTTATTTCTCAAACACAAGTTATCAACACTTTTCAAGCACTAGTTATCAACAATTCTCAAACACTAGCTATCGACATTTCTCAAACACTAGTTATCGACATTTCTCAAACACTAGTTGTCAACATTTCTTAAAAAAAACGCTGGTTACCAACACTTCTCCAACATAAACAATAATTATCAACTTTTCTCAAATACTCATTATCAAAACTTCTCAAACAATATCTCAACACTTCGTTACCACCAATTCTCAAACGCTAGTGACCAACTCTTCTCAAGCACTAGCTATTAACACTTTTCAAACACTAGTTATCAACACTTCTCACACACTAGTTCTCAACACTTCTCAAACATATTGGACTGGTACAATATTAACTTAAAAAATTTCAGCTTCAGCTGACAAGTTTGACAATGTAGCCCTTGAATCCAATTAAAAATTATAATTATATGTTTAAAAAAATAAGGGATATTCCGCAAAAAAGGAAATGAATTGGTCGTTTCCGTTCAAACCTGATCACACTCACCTACCCACTTCGCTCGTAACGTTGTCTCACTTGGTTTTATATCACGATCATTTTGCCAACAGACGACAAAACTAAAACATTTATCATAAATGCTCGTTTAGTGTTGCACGACAAAAAAATTTTTAATAAATTTTACTGTCTCCACCTAATTTTTACGATTCAAAGTCTTTTTAGGCTTAACCATCAGAATAAGATTATTGAGATAAATCTCTCTCACACACACGCACGCACGCACGCACGCACACACACACACACACACACACACACACACACAGAGTTTCAAAACTTAGTCTGTTTTTGTTACTTTTTTCTAATAGCATGGAATAAGAACATATTTAGAAATGTTATATGTTGCTTCCAATCTCAGTTTAAAGCTAATTCTTTGGATGAGGCAGAAATAAACTTGGCCATATCTACTTCCACCCGTTTTTCCAGATGCTTCCGGTTATTGACAGAAAATGCAATAAAACACCAGTTTATGTAAACATGGTCAATACATTACATTCAGTACGTGTGAAGTCTTGAGGGTGAACGTAACATCGAGTATAGCCTGTAGTCAATTATTTACCATCTGTAGTACGTTGAAATAGTGCATTAGTTACTTTTCATTTAATTAGCGTCACTTTTTTAAATGTAATATTTCATATTTATTTATCCTCCCATTTACCGAAATTCAAGAAGCGTAATGTAACATAAAACAATTCTACCTGTTAGTTTTCTGACTGAAATTTGATTTGCTTTTTTTTAAATCAAGATTTGTATTAGTTATCAAATCTAAGAAGAAATCTGAAATTTTGACATTTCCTTGTTTAAGTTACAATAACATTTTACATGCCGCTTGATCAATACACAATTGGTCAATATGTGAGTGCAATCTGAGAACTGAAAGCAGAAACTGGCGCATGCACAAAGGCACTGCACGTTATGGACCCATTAATACCGTATAGAGACTATAACGGAGTCCTCCAACATGCTCAAAAGATATGTTATTGATATTTCTTCAAAAAATAACTCTATTGGTTATTGTTCTGACCTGTGCAAATTTTAGCGTTCTTTCTGGTGTTAAACTTACTACAGACTTACAAAAATCTCGTAAAAAGTTTTGCTTTGATCCTAAGAATTAAGGCTGGTGTCAAACAAACTATGGGGATCTGTTTAAGTCCTGTTTGAAGTGAGATACATTTTCCATGCATAATGAACATTGATGTCGAGCCACTTTCCAGTCGGAATTATTTGATTGCACAAGCAACATCACCGAAATCTGTTGCCTTTATACCAGCTTTCATCAGTACCCTATCTTCTCCTTAACTACTGGGCTTAAATTCAATCAACTTGGTTCATAGACCACCCATCTGTTACTCATCTGCAAGAAGGATGTTTTGTTATCTTTTTTATCCTCAGCCTGGAAGGGGGTCATATATATATATATATATATATATATATATATATATATATATATATATATATATATATATATATATATATATATATATATATATATATATATTAGGGAGGGGATATAAAAGAAAAATAGTGGGAATTTGTCATAGCAATAAAAAAGTAGCTCTAGTCTGAGTTATATTCTTCTGGATATAGATGTTGCTATTATAGAAATGAGCCAAGCTTTTATCTCTGAAACAATTTACTTGTAATGACCAATTGAAAGAGTGAATACGGCACTTCGACAAAATTTCCCACCTACACTTGTATCCATACCTAAGGTAGTTCTTGCCTTTCAGGAAAGGGTCGTCACAATGTCAGAAGAGCGTAGTTATCTATAACGAATGCATTACAAATAAATAATAAACGTATTATGATATATACGTTAATTTGAAAACATTACAAAGAAATAATACCTTACTATGACAGATCTATTCATTTTAAAAATACATATCGTGCATGTACGTGCACCTGTCAACGGTACGGAGAAGGAGTGGTAATATTCGAACAGTATGTTATCAGCGAGTTATTGATTAAAACGCTACAGTGCACCACTGCACCTACAATCTTATAAATGCGGGAAAATATACGAGATGTAAGTAACATAATTGGAAAATACAGCCTCTTAAGACAAGAGGTTTTTTATTATTACGAAATGTGATTCTTCAATAGAGGCAAACTTCAAGGCAAATTTGACTATACTGGCAGCGAAGACAGAAAAAAAAAACAGATGAAACTTTTAAATTAAGTATAGGTTTACAAATATATCTACATTTGCTAACATAAATTTCATTTTCAGTTTCACAATTCCGATTTTCAAGCCTGAAAAACTAAAAACAAAATTTAGACAAACTCATCTGAGATTAACTTTTTCATTTTCCTCTACTGAAAATATCTGTAATTTGAGGCACATAATTTTCATAAAAAATTATATCACACTGCCTACTGACCATGATATTGAAGGAAATATAAGCTTCGCAAATACACAGGGAAAAAATCAGAATTCGTGCATTTTCGCGTGAAAAATTTAGAAGTATTAATTTCTATTTTATTTTTTCTTTCTTTTTTTGTAGATTCAATACAAGAGGGCATTTATGAAATATAACGAAGAGCATAACGTCTTACAAGTTAGACATCCGAATCTCTCTAGTAAAGTGAATATTAAAAAAAAAAAAAATCCGTGGTTACATATTTAATGTGAATAAGTACCAGCACAAGAACATTAATGTGTTTTATTTAAACTTACCTACAGACCGTCACAGCTACTCAATGTAGGGAAATCAAATGTTCATTAAGGCACTGTTTGGATCAAAGCTCACGCGCGAAGTGGGCGGACTCACAGGTAGTAAAACACACTTCCGAATAACAAGCAGATCTGCATAGGACGGGCCGCCAGGCAACGAGTTACACCATCCTACACACTAACTGTGAATGAACTGGGAACAGCCTGTAAAATACACAAAACAATGTCACTATAGTAAAACCAGCGGCGACAGTGGCCCACTACCTGAGTAATACAGTGAGCGCTTTGCCCATTGGTTCCTGACCACGCGGCAACAAAAATATACACTCAATTACTACAGCTATTTTGTTTTTCAAAAAGAAGTTTGTCAGCGCTGGTCTAGGTCGTTTCGTCACGGTACTCTATCAAAGCCGAAGGCCCAATTGTAACACCAGTCTGGGCTGCAAATATGTTTAAGATTTGCAACTCTGACACATTTTATTTTGCTTGGCTTGTTACTTTCACACCTGTCGTATCGTTCTCCATAATACAGGTAGGCAAACATGTATGCAAATTATAATTTTATTTTAAATGATAAACAATTTTGAAGACAGGTAAAAAGCTGCTGATGTCTATAAATACTTCACAATTGAGACTTACCAAGTGGAGGTATTACGCATTATTGCTCACCTTGAACAACAAAACAAACCTCATATATCGTTCACTATATGTGGTAATTACAGAGGCTGAGCTCGTCGCCAAAATGATTTAAGGTGTAAAATTAATTCACCTTTCAAACTGTGCAAAACCAATGCAAATATATTCATCCTGACTACAGTATGACGGCATGGACATATCTTCCTCTTTCTATGGAAGTCGATCTATATCTTTCTTTTCCGTATTGTATGGCTTTTTTTGGTCTAGTGACGGAGTCAAAGATAATATGAACAGATTTAACTGTTTGAAAAATAGTTTGAAAATCTAATGAAGACTTGCTGATTCAGCAAAATGTTAACTTTGTCCATGTCAGGAAAATCAAAATGGAGTGTAATTGTCATGATAATTTGCATCCTAGCTAATATCAAGCATGTCTTCCATTAATATCGTTTCCTTACCCGTAGCCCTGAATAGTTGAATAATTCGTATGCAATTTTTCTATTTGCGAATTTGCATTCATTTCTTCATTTCAGTCTGCCTGAGTTGTTTTGCTCCAAGGTGGTTTAAAGTTTTGTGCATAACTTAATATACGACAATGCACTTTGATTCTGAGTATTGCCTCGTAAACGCTGACATAATAAGCCCATTACATGATCCTACTGAACATGCTTTAGAGTTAACCATACTTACGATGTTTCGGCTGATAACGTAATAAGAGTTTTAATGATGCGGTTGCTCAATCGTAAGCCTACATAAATTTTGCATTTTTATTGATAACGATGGTTTCACACTTCTTTGGACATTTTGAACGAAATTGTTTTGCCGGCTTCGTATCGTTTTTAGTTTGTTATATAAAGTTAGATCCAAATCTCAGTCAGCCTCAGAAAACCAACAGAGCAAAAGTGAATTGTTCAGAGCAAGACCAGATACCATGCTGCCAAGTCAACATTCTAAACCGACATGACCCCCCCCCCCCCCCCGTCTGGATCAACAGTGCCTGTATTTATTGTTAACTATCACATTATCAATAGCACCTTAGCCACCCCATACTATGTACTTCAATACGCTCTTTGCAGATGGCAACTTTTCAGTTTTCGCAAAAAGAAAACAAAAACAAAAACATCCCCCACCACCAAAAAAAGCAAAAAAAAAAAAAAAAAAACAAAACGAAACTTCCCCTCCCTAAAAAAGAAAAGAGTAAAACAAACCAAAAACAAAAATACAAACAGCATTATAAGGCTAAGAGATCGGGATGTAAAATTGAATTAGGTCCACGATACTGGTACAATTAGAACGTTATTTCTCTGATACTATCACTGGAACCGACTATGTACAATATTTTACAGCAAAAGTGTGAAAATAAAAATATAAGTACTTTATTTCCTTCATCTGCATACTTCCAGTTTTAAAATGCTTCATCACTAAATATTACAATCAAAGATTAATCATATAATATAGACACATATCATTATAAACAATATTACAAATTCTTCCGTTTCAATCGCAATAGCCAGTGTCAGATTAAGGGACATGCCATTTTACAGCTTATTAGGCAATCTTCAAAGAAGCGTCATTTTGGAAAATGCTTCAATGGTCCAACCGAGATCTGGCCGTTCTCCACAAAGAGTTCGGAGACAAGTATTGGACCCATACCAACGAATTTAATTTGTCTTCCCCTGTTGACTCTATTGTCTACTGTCTCTTTCAAAACAGTACTCTTTTCATTGTTTCAAAATCTTTCATCCGTGATATCTCGGAAAAGTGGCTTCTTTCTTTTGAACAGCTTTGCAAATGCCTGGATATACTTATATTCGACGGATGACGTCACGTGGTCTTATGGCTCTTATTCCATCATTTATTGTAGGCTGTTCTTTTTACCAAGGTGGACTTCAAACGCTTGCAGTGGCATGGACTTCAAACGCTTGTAGTGGCATGGGCTTCAAACACTTGCTGTGACATGGACTTCAAACGCTTGGCATGACATCGAATTACATTTGTTACATGAAGGGTTCGTCAATCACAGAAGGAGAATATGTCCTCTTTGCTTATTTTGAGTTCGATTTTTTGAACGAATCTCAAATCACGCATCTGAATTTATCGTCGAATTATTGCAGTCCGAAGCAGTTAAAGATGAAATAAGATTTGTAACCAGGCAATTTACTGTCCCCTTCCTGCAATGCTTTCCTCTTCGATTTAGTTGTTAGTTTTCTTGCGAAATTTGGTTATTATTAAGGGAGCTCATGCTTTATGATGTTGGTCATATTTCTAAAACACCAGAAAATAATTTTGAGTTGCTATATGTGAGTTCTGTTCATATCAATATTAAAGAGTTAATATATTTCTTTTAATGTTTTAACATTTTATGGAGCAGTTTATTTAACCCACGAAAGTACACAGTACAGTAATTCGATTCCCTGCACCATACTCGACCCAATCTCCGTGATTAACTCCCTGCACACTATGTCACCCTAAGTACAGTGATTCTACTTCCTGCACACTACGTCACTCTATGTACAGTGAGTGATTTAACTCATTTCACACTATGTGATCCTAGGTACAGTGATTCTACTCACTGCACAATATTCAACCCAATCTCCTTGATTAAACTCCCTGCACACTATGTCACCCTAAGTACAGTGATTCAACTCCCTGCACACTACGTCACAATATATACAGTGATTTAACTCACTACACACAATGTGACCCCAGGTACAACCATTCAACTCCCTGCACACAATGTCACTCTATGTACAGTAATTTAACTCACTATACACTATGTGACCCTAGGTAGAGCGATTCAACTGACTATACACAGTCACCCAATGTACAGTGATTCAACTCACTACATAGTATGTGACCCCATGTACAGTGATTCATCTCACTACACATTATGTCACCCTATGTACAGTGATTCAACTCTCTACACACTTTGTCGCTCTAAATACATTGATTCAACACGCTACACACAATGGGACCTTAAGTCAATTCTTAACTTCTGACAATAAACATAGTTTTGTCTTTTCTTTCTTTTTTTTTAAAAAAAAGCATCAGATATTATAAGACACTGCAATTTAATCTAATTCTATGACGGCATATTCCGATTTTTTCAATACACCATGCTTAAATATACTACTGATCAACACTTGAAGAAGTACAAGGTCAGACTGGCTACAGTTGTTGATTTATCGTGAATACCAGTCAAATATCTCCTATAAAATATTTGTAACCTACTTCTTTGAATTTGCATTACTGCTTTATCAAACAAAGCATTATACTTCTAGAGTATATTAAATGTTTACCAAAATAAAATAAAAAAGATCATTTTAAAAATGTTAATTTATTATAGAGCTAACGAGAATTGTAACACAGTGAGCTATATTGTGTTAAAAATAGCATACATCAACAATATATGATTACCTGAATCATGGACAAGTTTGCAAAATAATGTGTAAAATTTACAAAGCTATAGTCATGATGAAAGTCATTTGAATGCTTGCATCATATGTTGATAATGTTCAATTATCTACAAACAAGAAAAGCTAAGAATTCTACCCAACCTTAACAATTTACTGCAACAAGCAGCCATTAACTTCCCTACTAATCACTTCTACAATAACGCTGAAAGACGTATCAAATTGTTTATATATCGCCAGTACATGCTACTTGACAGGGCAAGTATCAGGTGGTGTGCCTTGCCCTACACACCACAAAACAGTACAGGGCAAGTATCAGGTGATGCGCCTTGCCCCACACACCACAAAACAGTATACATTACAACGAGCTCTTGTCCTTCAGCGACCGATGAAAGGATCGATTACGTGATTCGTCTGCTCATGTTTCTTCCGTCGTAATACGCCCATCACGGTAGCGATGATATGTGTAATAAATCAATCCAGATAGTGTCACACGCACGTGCATGGGAAACATAAAGTTGAGCAACTAGTAAATATCTCAGTACTAGATAATACATAAAGGTTGAGTTAAAAAAAGATTTTTATTTCGATAGACCTTTCTTCTTACGCATGACATAAAAATGACCGAGTTCGTAGGTTAGGATAGTCGCGTACATCCGTATCTGCACTTGTTTAAAATGACATTAATAACAGATAAAATTTGATAATTTCTTTATTAAATTATTTCTCTAAACAAATGAAACCATCTTATTAAGATGAAATATACCAAATCACTACAATATATAGCGCCAATATTATTTATGTATCACGTTTATTACTTATCACATTTTTCCACAAAAATACTAAATTTATAAGATAAATGTTGTGCACTGACACCTTTTTACGATCTTTTCCAAGTTTTGTCTCAGACTTAGGTAATATTACTTTATCAGTCCGTCTGTCTGTCTGTCTGTATGTATGTATGTAGAAATATCTTTTTAATAATGTAGGTTCCTGGCTGAACCTTTCCCAACTTACACTTAATGGTCCCGATATACGTTAAATATGAAAACTGAAGTAAACATTTGTATAGTTGATTATATACATTTTAAAATAGTTTTTCAAAGTTCTTTCATTGTTTATTTGGCACTATTCGTCATTTTATACTTTTCTAAAAGATTTCTTTCCTAGCCAACTAATCGTTGATACTATGAAGACGAGAGCTGATGCTCCGTGCAAAATGAAAATGAGATCATTTAAAATCCATAAAATATACGTGTATCAGGTTTACATTCTTCGATATATTATACATAAATTTGCTTTTCTTTTTGTAGATAGTTGCACAGGGCGCAAGAACGGTGTAGTTAGTCAGCCTTCAGTGTGGGTAAATCGAAGACGATCCATTGACACATATTGTTGGACTGTACTGTTAATACCTGCAACTGTTATCATTGGGTCATAACGTTCGTCCAAGTTTCAACTGTGTGACACACCGCAAACGTGAGATAATATTGGAATTATTACTTTTTTCGGTTTTCTGAGCGTGTTATCAAAATGTTTGACTATTTATCATTCATAGTTCTATAGCTAAACTTTATTACAGGGATCCAAACTTCGTGCTTGGCTCCAAACATAAATGGAGCTGCATATAGTAGATTTCAAATAGGAAACGATGACCGTTCAAAAAATGGTGAGCGGCTAGTGCACCAAGAAATATTTAGATGGCGGTTCCCTCTAATTTAGTGTGCACTGACAGAATATTTGTTTTTATATGAATGTCAGTGAAATATTATTTATGTGCTAGTTTTCGTTTTTGATCTTGTTGGTTAAAATATACCCATTACAAAAACGTGTGGAGAAAACTAGGGTATGCATACATCATCTGCAACGATGCCCCTATGTCCTTTCTAAAGACTTTCATATATCTCTAATTTATAGTCGACATAAATTTTCATGGTTTGATTTAATGGACTGAAAATTCTGCGCTCAATGGAATCATGCATTTCTTTTAAAAGTAAAGTACTTGTATTAGAGCTGACTGCTTTAAAATTAGGTCGATTCGACCCATGACTGTCAGGGTAACAAACGCTATTATTAACAACAATATGATGTACGTAGATCATTAAAATAATGACATTATATAGGTTATACATTGCTTTATAACAGCCAAAAATTGTCCGAGTGTTCTTGTAGATGACAGTCATTCTCGGACATGCTGATTGGTTGTCTTTCCTCTTTCCACGTGTGAAAATGCAAGTACGAAAAGCCAGTTCATGTTACTGTTTTGTTTTAAGCGAGTTTTTTCCATGTGGGAATACAACATTTAGGCATATGACATAATGATGATACAGACGAAAAAGGTGACGAAAAGGCGAATGCTGTAAACATGTTTACGGTCCAGTAATAACATGAGTACAAGGGTGATATTAGTTAAGAGTGATGATTTATTGAGGATAAGAAAATATTTCCGTCTTCCGCCATCGAATATCTTCTGCAACATTTTGGAGTAGAAAACCGCTACATTGACGTTGAATAAATCACTACACAAACAGATTTGTTTTCGAAAAGGAAACCGAGACAAGACGGTTGTGAAAAAGAACGTTTGACATATGCCATTTTTTGTTATCACACAGATGAGATAGAATTTGTTTTAATAAGTTCTTCATCAAGACTGTTTCCATATTGAACATTTTTCATTCTGTTACGACTTTATGGTCTTCAGTAACAGAAAAGAGCGAAAACCAACAGGTTTTGTAAAATTCAACAAAAATGACGTGTTAATGTGCCAATGACCTGGAGTGTGGGGTTGTGCTAAGTCTTTTGATGTATCATCATAATATAATCCAAAATGTTCTTGTCTGAATTCACAATACTTCCAAATTATTGTTTAGTGCAAGAATATTATTGAGCACTTTGTAATTTCAGTCAATAATAATCTGAATAAATAAATCCACCCAAATTAAGAACTTAACACAACAATAAGACTGGTTATGCTTCAGATGTTAAGGCAAGAATGAATAAATCTTAGGTAAACAATATTATATACACGTCTACTTGACCTAGGCTGCCATTACCACTTTCTACACATACTCTGTAAACTTAATGGAAACTTCATTCTGGAAGTTTCTAATGTCAGAATCAAGACTGTATCTTCAAGTCGAAGTCAAGTAAGCGTTTTTACCATTAATAATGATCTGAATATTAGTCCACAATCATAGAAAAACTCTGTTGGTATGAAAATAAATGTAATTGTTCAGGTACGCCATGAACTGATTTTGATCAAGGACAAGTACAAATTACAGATATACATAACATATAATCATTTAGAAAAGCCAACAAATAATACAAATTAAATAAACATAACAATTTACTAAAATCTTTGGTTCTCATCAAGTTCGAACTACTGTCATTGACTTAAAATATCCCAATATAAAATCATCGACGAATGCTCTAAAGTGTAATAGGAAGTTGCAGCGTCATACAGCACATTACAATCCCAAGGCTTGCACATAAAGGGTGAATTTGCCACTTTCTTCCTGCAGCATTTAATATATTAAATGGTCAAATAACCAAGAATATTAAATAGCCAAGAAATCAAGAATATTAAATAGCTAAGTAATCAAGAATATTAAATAGCCAAGAAATTAAGAACATTATATAGTCAAGTAATTAAGGATATTAAATAGCCAATGAATCAATATTATTAAATAACGAAGTAATTAAGAATTTGAAACAGCTTAGAAATTAATAACGTTGAGTCATAGAGAGATAGGTGTATATCATTTTAACTTATGTCGAGGAACTAAAGTACTGAATGGATTTGTTACTTTGAGAGAGTTACCAGGAGCTGGAATTTTTCACCAATAGCCAAGAATTAGTGCATGATGTCAGACCTTTCTAAGAAAACTGGAAATATTTAATTGCGAGTCAGGATCATCCGAGGCAAGGATTGTATGTGAACTATTAGGAATACGCTTTTATAGGCATACAATATGGCACAATGCCTTTTAAATGTTTCAAGATTTTTATCAAAATACAGTTGCATAAAAAATATGTTTGCATGAATTTAAGAAAATAAGTTTTTCCCCAGATAGACCCTTCAGCCATAAAAATACAATATTCTGGTGAACTCTATACATATGTTTCAACTACAGTTCTAAAAGTACCCGTCTTTCAATCATAATCGATCATCAATAATAAAAAATAATGGATACAATTTCAAAAAAAATAATTAAAATAGGTATGAAAAGTTTGCTTCAGACTCAAAGGAAATTAAAAATGTTGAACTGCAGAATTCTTTTTGTACACCCGTTGAATTAATACAGTGTAGATCGTATCAGAAACTATGTAAAGTACATTACTTTAAGCATATAACATTGAAAAACAGGTCACATTTTTTTTTACTATGGTACAACAATCTTTCTCATCTTTTGTACAACCTTCCCATCCTTTTAAAATTCTTTGCACATCTTCGGGATTATTAACTATTCGTCCACATTCTGTATTTGACAATTATATTCTTAAGGTATTCCAGTTAAGAAAACAAACATTTTTAAGAAAGCATTTGCAGATGGAGAACATTCGTATTTAGTTTTAGACCACCCGTGTATCACATGAAAGATCGCATTTTCGTGCATGGATTTAAATTACTAAGCCAATTTAATTTTGTTTTGTTACATGATTCCTTATCTTCAGAAAAAGATATTTCTTTTTAATTTGCCTGGTTAAGCGGTATCTTCCTACCCGAACATAGTCAGCATAGGCAAGTCAGGGGTGCATCTAGATAATACACGTGTTAACTATAAAATATACAAGCAAACAAGCCAGCAATCCAACCCAACCATCCCAACCTCGTGTGAATCCATATTTTGACGTTATGACTTAAAATGTGTGTAATCATATAAATGATTTCCTCACTTCATTTAATATTCCATTTTACACTTTATTCAAAATCATTGGTCCAGAGTAGACACATCGCTGTGGAAATAATGTTATTATCAAAGTTACGCATTTAACTTTGTAAGAATATTGAAAAAGGCTTTATCGATGAAAGATATGGAAGGATTTCACATGCATTTGAATCAAATAACAAACGTCCCATAATATAATTGCATGGTTTTATCCTAATCAGTCACCTTTGAAAAGTTATGCATAATAATGAAAAAACTAGCTATATTTGACATTTTTGCACTGAACAAATGCATAACCAGAAAACGAAGAAAAAGTTGAACAACAGAAGCGATTTTGAAGAAAATGGCGTTTCCTTTGATAATCGGCACAAATGATTTATTTGTTTGTTGTAAATGTTGTATATTAATAACTGTCATCGAAAATGAACTTGATAAAAATTAGGTACATTTGAAAAAATAAACACCTTCATTAACCAAGTAATTAAAATGATTTGTTCCTTTATCTATTACTTGTCCTCTGATCTCGCGTTCTGATCAAGAGTGAGCGTAAGTTTCACACTGCACATCTTTGCAAAGAATGTAACTGGAATGATTTCAACTGCAATAGGAGCCAAGCAACAGAGCTTGAAAGATAACAAGGGCGACGTACTGGAATGACTTCAGCTGCAATAGGAACCAAGCAACAGAGCTTGAAAGATAACAAGGGCGACGTACTGGAATGACTTCAACTGCAATAGAAGCCAAGCAACAGAGCTTGAAAGATAACAAGGGCGACGTACTGATGACTTCAACTGCAATAGAAGCCAAGCAACAGAGCTTGAAAGATAACAAGGGCGACGTACTGGAATGACTTCAACTGCAATAAGAGCCAAGCAACAGAGCTTGAAAGATAACAAGGGCGACGTACTGGAATGACTTCAGCTGCAATAGAAGCCAAGCAACAGAGCTTGAAAGATAACAAGGGCGACGTACTGGAATGACTTCAACTGCAATAGGAACCAAGCAACAGAGCTTGAAAGATAACAAGGGCGACGTACTGGAATGACTTCAGCTGCAATAGGAACCAAGCAACAGAGCTTGAAAGATAACAAGGGCGACGTCCTGGAATGACTTCAACTGCAATAAGAGCCAAGCAACAGAGCTTGAAAGATAACAAGGGCGACATACTGGAATGACTTCAGCTGCAATAGGAACCAAGCAACAGAGCTTGAAAGATAACAAGGGTGACATACTGGAATGACTTCAGCAGCAATAGGAACCAAGCAACAGAGCTTGAAAGATAACAAGGGCGACGTACTGGAATGACTTCAACTGCAATAGGAGCCAAGCAACAAAGCTTGAAAGATAACAAGGGCGACGTACTGGAATGACTTCAACTGCAATAGGAGCCAAGCAACAGAGCTTGAAAGATAACAAGGGCGACGTACTGGAATGACTTCAACTGCAATGGGATTGATATTAATAGACTTTGAAAGATAATTTGGAGAAGGAGGGGGTTGAAAATAAAACTTGGGACAAACACCAGAGAGACGGTCATTTACTGGAATGACTTCAACTGCAATGACAGCCAAAGGAATTGATTTTGAAAGATAATCGGGGAAAGGAGATGAGTGTAAAATACAACAAATACCAGAGAAAAAAGTCATTTACTGTATACTTGTTCTAATCAATCTGTCAAAAGTCAGGGGAAAAAAGGCTAGTGTAACCCTTACGTTAGCACATCAAGCGATTTAATAGTAAATTATGGATATGAACGTCAAAATTCATTTATAAAATAACAGAAATAACGTTTCAAAACGAGGTTTACACCAGAGTTAAAATATTTCTTCAGGCAATGGCTTTATGTATGACGTCATCTGGAAAGCAGTTCACTTTGATAATGACTCGGATAATCTGAATGAAAATGAGACTAGAGGGTCATGAAATGTACAAAAAATAACCTTAGCACGGACGTGATATTGTGAGGGACTAACAGATAAGCTGATGAATACGTCAAGCAAGCTGGAAGAAAAAAGACTGGAATTGAATTACGGGTCGCCGCCAGCAACCAGGTAAAAATGAGCCCCCACCCCCAAAACTTCCAGTGTTAATAATATATCTGAAGAGCACGCATTGGGTACTTCTTCTCCGTAATTATTACGTAAATTAGTCAATGTAACATATTAGGTTATGGCCCTTGTCAAACTACATTCAGTCGGTATCCTATAAGTAAATGACTAGTTTTATGTTAAACGTCATCTAGGTTGGAAAATGCGCTTCCTGAATATTCCTTTTAAAATCTGCTTATCATTTTCATATTGGCATGCGAGATTAAATTACTGTCAATTATGTACCTGCTGGACACTTGACAGAATCAAAACCCGCATGTATCCTGAAGCCATGCCATGAAATATTTTTAATAAGGTATCATTCTCTGTTTGTAAAACCTCGTGGAAAGCCTCTCCCCATGGCGTCTCCTCCAAACGTCTAGCATATGATGTCGATTTTGTTGTTGCCCCAGAACGTTTCTATCTGTTTCAGTTTGTATATTTTCTATTTAATCTTTATTGATACTGGGAGCAGTTATCCCAGATAATATGCCTATTCTCCAAAAGAAGTCGTATAAAGGTTTAAATCAAATTTTGTAGTATGTCTAACCTTTTCCATTCGTTCTGTAGTTATTTCTTGTGTATGCATATGCCTTAATTAGGCTGCTGTCTGTAAGATCTACTGTACAAGAGTCAGATGACACATTTTTAAAATGTTTTGCCCAAGCAACTTAGTAGTGAAATAGGTGTGCAATTTGAAACAACACCTCTGTCCCGTTCTTCGTGAATAGGAATTACGTTGGTATTCTTTCCGCCGTTATTGGAAAAATACGAATATTGAAGCGAATTATTGAAGATTTCTTATAAATATCGCTATAATATGCGAGTGCATTTTGCATGTAATATATGGTAGATTTTTCAGGACCCCACCCCCACCCCGCCTTACTGATGTTGATATTTGAAAGACCATTATCTACGTCATTTATACTAATATGAAGAGTATTAAGGCCGATGTCAGAAAGAGGTAAAGAAGGCAGGGTATCGGAAGTATCATCTACCAAAGACTGTTCAGGAAAACATTATTAAATAAATTTGCTTTAACAAGACAGAAGTGAAAATATTAGTTATTTTGTATCAGAAATGGGTATTCAGATGCTTTTTTTTTTTGCTTCAGAAATGTGACATCTCGAAGTTTATTAACTAATTTCTTAAATACTCAAGATTGTTTCTTTGTGCGGCGCGTATAACTCGGTTTCTAGTATCACTGAATTTGGTCCTGTAAAGAACGATGCGTTCTTTGAGCAAAGCAGCGGATTCATCTCCGTTGCCGAGAAAAGGTATTAATATTAGAATGCATCCAGGGGCGATCTCTCGAAAGAATTGTTATTATTTCCTTTGGAAGAACAGAATGGGCTGCCTCTAATGTATTGTGAGAGATCTTGCACACCTGTTCATTATTCGAAAGATCAGAAAACTCCCGATCAGCTCTATACAACAAGTCTCTGTACAATTCTTAATTAGTTGCTTGATAGTCCCATACTTTTCGTTTAAAGCTATATTACCGAACATTCATATAGTTTGTGGAACAATACACGGGGTTATGATCGCAACAAAACTAATCTAACAATTAGTTTTAATAACTTAGTGTGCCACTAATACATATTAAATGTATCATTGTAGAGCTAAAATTTGCAATTCTTGTGGGTTTATTGATCAGTTTATGTAAATTAAATGTATTCAGGGCCGGATTACCCATTAAGCACACCAAACGCGTGCTTACGGCAGCAGCCTAACAGGGGCACCAGAAAAAAATTCAAATTAATTGTTGATGATAAAATTGAATGAATTATGTATGACCATTTCGATCTGCATGTACGGGCATTTTGATCTGGAATGATGGCAACACTGGTATTTTCCCACCATTTTAGCTTTTAATATTTTTTTTTTTTTTTTTTTTTTTGAGTTTCACATTTTTCGTTGGGGGGACCATACTATTTTCAGTGTTTAGGGCCCTGGAAGGCCTTAATTCGGCACTGAACGTATTCACGATATCTGTAATATTTCTACATATACTTGATAATGTCTTCGTTTATGTCCCCTACGATGATTATATTTTGACAATATTGTTTTGTTTCCTGAATTAAAAGTTCTTCCAAAAGTACAATAATCGAATCTTGGGTGCAGGTAAAAAAGTTCCAATTAAAAGTTTGCATTCGTTAAGAATGATCTCAGCCCAAAGGGCTTGAAGGTTGGGTATTAATCAATTGTTCTTTTCCATTAAGAGAATTCCAGCTTTGAAATAAATAGTTACGCATCCCCGATTTCTGTTTCTATCGAGGCAAATTGGTTTTTAAAATTTCTAGCGATAGAAGACATATACTTTATGGTTCAGGTCATAGCTGAGGTCCCTCCAACAGCGAGCACGCAAGTGACAGGGCAAAAACATATTTCTTCTTAAGCTGGTTAAAAGAATGATAATAAAGATGCTTATATTTACGTATCTTGAATTTTCTCAGAATGTACTTTCTTGGTTAGTTCTGCAAATCCAAATGATATGACCTATGTCATGGAAAACCTGATACATACCGAATGTGTACTGTAATTTCGACTACATTTCCAAGTGAAGTCACATTCTCCTTACTACATTGAATTAGCCCAATAAATCCAGTCTATCGTAAGTAGAAAAGTAGAATTGAGTTGAATCAACAGAAAAACAAAATCCACCCATTCCAGACCAATTGGAAAAGTTGTTTTTTTTCAATGCTCATTCATTCAAAATATGACTCTAAATTAATTAGACCAAAACGAGAATTCTTTTAAAACTAATGTCGAACGCGCGACGAAGTTCTAACGTCGCTGGGCGGTGCTATGTACACATTAATATTGTTACTGTATATTGATGAATCTACTGTTGTATTTATTTTTAAATACAGCGTAAGTTCAATTATTTTGTTTCTTGTTGTGTATTCCTTTATTATTAAATCTTAGATAGGAAAACGAAGTGAGTGTATAATAAAAAGGTTACTACATTTGTATGGGAAATATGAACTTCTTTTACGGACTAACATTGCACTCTCAAGGTCGAGCAGTATTACTCGGAAAAAACTCGCTCATATTTTCCCATAGAAATACTGTAACCTATAATTATTTCTAAACTTGTGCATCAGATAGTTATAAACAAAGCACTTTGTTGATATATTAAATGAACTTTGTTGATATATTAAATGAACTTTGTTGATATATTAAATGAACTTTGTTAATATGTACAGTAGAGCATAGACTAAGGTTCCAGTCTACAGTTTCGCACTTTGCGTGCGGTTTAAATTTTAAAGAAAAAGAAATTCACAGGTTTTCCTCCATGGTTATTTAAAATAGACTCTGTATATATTAGGTATTTTTTAAAGAACGTTTAATTCCCTTCATTTTGGTGTACGATTGATGGGTGTATTTTCGGTTATAGAGTGTACAGCTTGGCTTTACTTCCGATGTGCACTTCTTAAAAGACTGCTAGTTCCGTTTGTTCATTCAAACTTCCTGGACTTCAAAGGTAAATTAAAAAAAAAAACCCTCAAAACAAACAAACAAAAAAACAGAGCCCATAACTTTTTTTTTTTACCGTTTACGTATTTTATAATTCATTCACTGCACTTTTATAATCTGGTAGTATCTAATCTCGCAAAATTCATTTTCCCTATTTTAATAACTGTTAAAGTTTATGTACTTTGGACTAGTTCAGGCTCATTTTTTGATCATATCGGATCATCCATTTTATCAGTTGCCTGATTTAGGTAGCGTATAGTTTCCATTATTACCACATGTAAAGAAATTTCAGTCACGGTACACTCAAGTAGCATAGAGGTATGCCAACATTCTCTCCACCGTGCATGTTGTCAATGCAAACAACTTCGCCTTATACTTTGGTCCATCTCTCAGAAGTACATAGCAACTGTACACCGCAACCCAAGTCACGCGTTAATCAAAGGGTTGCAGAATCTGTTCAATTAAGAATTCCATTACCCTGCATTACTCTCTCTCTCTCTCTCTCTCTCTCTCTCTCTCTCTCTCTCTCTCTCTCTCTGCCATACGAAGATCTCACAGAGCCAAGCTAGAGTCTGATTGAACGAGATTCTATCATCTTACGATTAGGTTTATTTCGTAACAAATTAATTCATTTAACAGCACAAACATATGTAATATCAAAGATAAGGATGATTATAGTATAGGCTGTGGGAGTAAGAGAACATTCCTATTTCAGTCGCATAGATTTTACATGCACTGTAAACATTGTTACATCATGTCGTGCGTGCACTGTAGCGTGGGTAATAAAGAATTGACACAGCAGGTCTTCGAATGTAAGGATGCTTTAGACATTATATATTTCAAGAATATAACTGCTTCTATATGTAATGATATGAAACTGCTTGACTCTTGAGGATAATTTTGCTGATATCACGATTTTTATATATAATGAGACATGATCCCGTTTTACCCCGTGAAGGGAAGATTGCTGACATAACGGTTTACAGACGTAATGAAACACCGATTCTGCTTCCTACATCTTGCGTGGAAATTTTTTTTTGACAAAACAGACATTCCAGCATGTAAACCGATAACATATGTCATGGATAATGTAACTGTTTATTGAAAATTATCATACATCACGCAAAATATGATAATTGGTCGAACAGAGTTATTATTATTTATTGTTTATTTTAAGCATTTGATTTTGATAACTGTATTATAGTGATAAAATGAATTGAGCACGTCAATCAATTGGAAAAATGGATCATGTTTTCCAAAATTCAAGAAACTGAGGAGAATAAGCAGCAGGCAAATCATTTTCTCGCTAGCTATATATTCTGGCTAATTAACGTTTCTTGTATGATTGCATACAGTTCTTGTAACTTTTCTCCTTTTGGCGTGTTAACTCTCCACCTCCGAGTGGTCTAAAGCGGTCGCCATTACCGATCACAGCAATCTCAACTCTGTCTGCGCGGGTTCGAGTCTACGGATCGGCCAATGTATGTTAGAAAGTTTACCAGTAGCTTCCCGTGGGTCTGAGGTTCCCGTTCTTCCTCCACCAATTATACTGTCCGCCAGGTATATTCTATCTGAGCTGAGAAATGGCGTTAAACCTCAAAACAACAACAAACAACACCTGAAAGTTAACGGCGCATTTTTACACACAACAATATGAAATCACTTCAAGTTACCGGTGCAATTTTACACACAACAATATGGTAGCACCTTAAACTTACCGGAGCACTTGACATACAACAATATGGAATCACCTTAAAGTTACCGGAGCACTTTTACAGACAACAATATGGAAATACCATTAAGTTACCAAAGCACTAATGCACACAACATTATGCAAACACCTGAAATTTTCCGGAGTATTTTTACACGCAACAATATGGAAACGCCTTAGAGTTACCGGAGCACTTTTAAACACAACAATATGAAAACACCTTAAAGTTACCGGATCACTTTTAAGCACAGTAATATGGAAACACCTTAAAATTAATTGAGCACTTTTACACACAGCAGTATGGAAGCACCTTCAAATTAACAGCGCACTCGAACATACGATACTATGAAACCACCTTTAAGAAAAAGGGATGGGCGGGGTCAAAGGCCGATTGACCGTGGTGGCTTGAGTAGTAACAATATGATCCATTTATCTGATAATGTATGCCCGATGAACTTATTTATATAATATTTCCACCTTGTTCGGAAACCATTCTTAATTTATGTCAAACTAAACAGCACAATTACCGTTTTTTTTTAACTGATATCCAGTAGGTAGATTTGGGCAAAGACTACCAAAATTTAAGTACTTGTCACATTAAAGAACTGAGAAAGGGGTGCTAAAACTAATTATAACTCAAGAAACAAAGTTGATGAAAATCAAGGACTTGATCATTTTTGACAGTGTGCATATGCACTGCACACAACTGAAATATTAATCAAACTTCGTTGAACCCACTGTTTGTATTGTCTGTTTAGACCCACTCGGTAGCAGATAAGATGGTCTTCGTAACGTGTTGCCCAATCTGTCATCCATGATTATCGCTTTGATGTGATCCTACTGGTAAAAACTTCATAATAGCCCAAATAATTCCATCACGCAATCTTTCTCTTGCTTGAAAGACACCAATTAAGGTCAACTGAACAGTAACAAAGACATTATTACAAAACCGTTAGAATTCGAGACCTAGAACCCGGCCTGGAGGGTTAATTTCCTTTTACAAAGTTGACATGAAGAATTTTGTGATGTTGCAAATGATTATTGTTAAATGTCTATGGCTGGGACCTCAATGAGGTTCTTTTTGCGTGTCCTTGTGCCATACAGGTCCACAGAAACTGTTGAAGATTATCAAAGAATCCTTTGAACTTGTAATATCAGCACCGTTCTTCTCAAAGCTCAAATTGAAAGGGACACAGGAATGGCGGAAACGAAAGAGCATACGGGAGAACTCTAAACCATTTTTAAACAGAATGTTTCTTTTCACTGAAATTGAAGCTCCACCGGTTGTTGGGATGTTTTTTTTTTATGCTAGGCTAATTCACGTTATAAAGTAAAGACCTAATGATAAAAAGTTGGTACTTTTGTGCGCACCCCCTCCCTCCAGTAGAACTTTCTTCGAAATAATAAATATTTAAAACTGATCAGGACTAAGTTATTTCTGCCGAAACAACTAATAAACAGTGAATTTGTTCCACTTCATTAAATTTTAACGGAAATAAAATCTAAAGGACTGTGAAAAATAATAAGTTTATAGTCTCAATTTTCAGTTCTCGGTAAGTTCCAATCTTTCCTAGATCTAAATATGTAAGACACGAGTTTTCGTTACCTTTAAATTAAAAGTCTTGGCTTCTTTAAGCAAACTTTTGGAGATAATTATCTGTTCCTATTTCAGAGCGAGCAGAAAATTCAATTCCCCGAACAAATTCATCACATGAATATTTAGCTTCGTTTATTTTCCGTCTATTTGTTTGGTTTTGTATAAATAAGTTTTAGAACAAATTTATCCCTAATAAGATATCAATACCTAACTTATCCCCATTAAGTTATCAATACCTAATTTATCCCCATTAAGATATCAATACCTAATTTATCCCAGTTAAGATATCAATACCTAATTTATCCCCATTAATATATCTATATCTAATTTGTCCCAGTTAAGATATCAATACCTAATTTATCCCTATTAAGATATCAACACCTAATCTATCCCCATTAAGATATCAATACCTAATTTGTCCCAATTAAGATATCAATACCTAATTTATCCCCATTATGATATCAATACCTAATTTATGCCAATTAAGATATCCATACCTAATTTATCCCCATTAATATATCAATACCATAAATATCTAACCAAATCCGGAGATTATAAAACTCCTGTGCTTGAAATTGAGCTTGAGATTTTGTTCTGACCAATCTCAAATGATGTTACTTTGGAAAGATCACTTCTGACTGGCTGAGAGTGGAAACTAAATCTCACTGTCCGGCTCGGAGTTTATGACGCCCATGACTGAAATATTGACTTTAAAGTATTCATTTCTTATAGGAAGACTCGAATTAGTGATCGAATTGATTCTCTGGAAACAGTATCGGTTACCAAAATCTACATCGATCTAATGGATTTGCTATTCTTTCACTTAAATTGTATACACCCACCATGTCGGCCAATTCTGCGCGTCGAGTAATTCTGCGTAACGATACGTCATTTCTGTAAACATTGGAGCACGTGCTATTTTGGGTAAAAAATCCGTTTTGTATCAAGAAAGAACGATCGTACTTTAATTAAAAAAGTGATATTCATAAAGTGTACAAAAATATTCCACATTTCGACTCGAAATGCGTATGAAAATGTGGTTTCTAAATGTCAACATGAAGACCCACTCCATGACCTTCTTGAACCTGTAACCCAGAAAAGCCTCTTTACTATGTATCTTTTAGAATCATACAAATAAATACATTATATAAAAGATGGAAATGTATACCTTAAAAAAATTCTGCATCATAATCCAAGTTTCCAATTTTGCAAGAAGTTGTCCCACACGTACAATATTGTCTGCTACCCAACGTGTCAACTTGCCGCTAGAACGGGATTCTGAAGAAATTCCCGGCGTATAGTCTGTTTCTATATGCTTAGTAATTTTTCACCATAAACAAGACGTTGTAAACACATTACATCCTATTCATTGTTGTTTATCTTCCACATAATAGCTTATTTTTTTATAAAATGTTGAACTTTACTCATTTTCTTTTACAAGATCGGTTTAGTTTGCTTATAGCTCTTGCCATTTATTGGCATTGTCACGTTGAATTTTGTAAAACTAGCTACAAACCTGACCTAATTACTCGACTGAACTGCTTACAAAAACAGTCCAAAATAATGTATTTCATTTTTATAGCCCGATGGATAAACATTACATCTTTTCAAAGCTGTGCGCGGAATAGGCCGACATATCGCGAGTCATGAAAACACGGGGGTGGTATCCCGCATGTCCAAAATTAATATTATTTTGAACAGAATATTCTGGTGACAATTGCCTCTTTTCAAATGGTAAGCATCGCAGTATTTTATTTTCGTCAATCAGTCGAATTCGGTATGCGTTTTGCATAATATTGGAGACGGAAACGTAACGTGCGCAGAAATGCCCGACAGCATTGTATATTCTTCTGGTAGGAAAAACGAAAATATTATACAATAAATATTACAAGTTTCCTAAGTAGATCAGTTGAATATTGCATCGTACATGTAACATTTACACAAATAGTCGTAGTTCGAATTGCGGGCATTGAAATAGGTATAATGTCTTAAGATGAAAAATGATCCATTCAAATGTGAATCCATTACATGTTAGGTTTTCACCAACAATGAGTACTGCAAAGCAGATAAATACAAATTTCATGATTAATTCACTCCAAAAGAGACAAAACTACAAGTAGAACCAATTTTCATCTCGCTTGTAATTGCAAAGCGCATTTAACAAAGCATTATATTTGATATAGAAAGAACAACAACAATAATAATAATAATAATAATAATAATAATACTCTTTACTTAGCGAGGATAACACATTTAGTCATTAAAGACCCGTCTACAACATGCTCCTCAACATATATACACATTTTATAATAAAAACATTCACACGCACTCATGTATACTCACGATTTTTGAATGTAATGCATACGAATAATGTATATAAACATTTGTGCATTCTGTCCATTTCACACTCGCACATTTGCTCGTTATTCTGGATATAGATAGAGACAAAACTTTGTACTGGGATAATCTGATATATCATTACAGCTCGTCAAGAAGGAATTTCATTAATGAAGTTTTAAGTGAAGCAAGGGAGTCTGAATTAAGTATGAACAGGTGTAGGGAATATCAAAAGGTAGATGGTGACTCAATAAAGAGTTTTGAAATAGTTCATGACCCAAAATCTGGAGTTTGTTATTAATGGTAGATTTCAGATTACACTTAGTATTGGATAATCTTAGTTCAGTTAGGTGAGAGATATAATCCGGATAGAGATTGTTTTACGACTCATATATAAAGATTGTTTTCAGACATGGAGTGCATCAGTGTATTGTATTACAAACTGTGGACGTGAAAGCACAGCATTAGTTGCAGTTAAAATTGGAAGAGTCAGAATTGTTAGCCCTACTTTTATGGAGTTTATCAGTCTTGAAAAGATTTTGATTTTATGTGTTTCCCAAAGTAATAAAGCCGTAGTCTATCAGGGGCAGCATATATCCAGAAAAGTCAAGTTTCAGTAACGGGGTAAGTAGTAATTTCAAGAGTAATTTTAATAGAATACTTTTTTGACAACCACTGCACACACGTGATTGATATGTGAATTCCAGCTGAGGCGCTGATCAATGGAGACACCAAGAAATCCGTGTTTCCTTTCACGCTAAATAAGTATGAGCCATTTGGAATGAGAAATAAGTTCATGAATCCATGAGACATGCCTGTGATTTTAAGTATTACGTGTATTTATTCATAAAATCAGAGATACAAACACAAGATGTGACACCAAGTTGAGTGTTTATATTTAACCAATATCTAGACAGGGGTATACAATTGTTTTAAAAGCAGAGTAAAACATTTATTGTAAGATTTCATCAGAAACAGAGATCTAACTAACTGTTCTTGTTTTGATTATAATCTGAAGAACTTTGGGACAAACAGACATTTTAACACTCTATTCAAGCAAAAATGTATATAATATACATTTTTATTATTTGGAAATACACTGCTGTAGTTAGCGTGAAAATAAGCGGAGAGCATGAATGATGCATGAGAGCAGCGTTTCAATTAATAATTTTGCTTCTAATTTCGTAGACTAATCATATTTTGAATGGGATATATATTGGTCAGTTTAACGATTCTACTGGACCTGTATTATTTGAAGTCTCCTCTTCGGTTGACCTTGATTGATTATTAAATGGAAATATTATAAGAAGTCTAAGAGAGGATTATGTTTTACATAGGAATTATAATTGTAAATGGAATTCCCAGGTATATGGTGTCATTTACGTTAAAATTGTTTTAAATTGAAACCCGTGTGCTCTTCGTCTTGCATAACAACGGATAATATGCGAGTAAATAAAAAAAAAACTTATTGTGAATAAAGCTAATCAACCGCGTGACCGTCTCTCTACGTTATCAAATCCTCCAAATATTCTGTTTACATTCATGACATAATTTTCACCTACATGATTCAGCAACCAGCATAAAGAACATGACCAACTGACACTTTTCTACTTGAACAAATCAAAAATGGCAGAAAACAACTGAATTATCTAGTTGGGCATCGCCTGATGGGAGATATGAAAAATAACACCCGACCTCTGGAATATGACGAATGACCCGTGACAACAATGATAAGTGTGTATGTCTGCGTTTGTGCAATCATCACTGAGTAAGCTTTTACAAAGTATGTGGGATTATATATATATATATATATATATATATATATATATATATATATATATATATATATATATATCCAACTGGAGGTACTTCTAGCCACCGAGTGACTGGCGATACAGGCTTTGTCTCATCGTCATGTTCATAAACTACTGTCGAAGAAGAAATTAGACCATGGCTTTCAGTTGCAATCAGCCAACACCGAAGAGAAACATAGCAAGGATAAACCATCTTTCATAAGGAAAGGAAATATAACATTTTCATTTTTAATTTAAACCAGAATTTGGGACAGAGATAAAACTTACCATCAAACACTAAGGAGATTCAAGAACAGACCACCCTACATGAATTACACTTGTAGACATCTGTAATTATAATTCCTTGCAGAGATGTTTCAGTCACGGTAACGTCTTACATCTTCCGTTTAAAGAGAAATAATTCACTTAGATAAATTTGCAATGTTTTCAAGAATGTACTTTTTTTATTTAAAGAAAATTTTCAGTATTTTACCGGGTTAAGTTAATGAGTCAAATACACTTCCAGATATTTTACCTGACTAAGCTAATGAGTAAACAACACTGGCAGATAATGTATCGAGATAAATTAAGGAGTGAAATAACACTGCCAGACATTTTCTGTATTTACGCTTCGCTTTACATTACACAGACGATATAATTTCGATCAGGTTTTGACTGGATTAATTGAGATTCAGAGATTTTGTAATTACTCCGTGGTAGTTGTATTTGACCGGTCGTTTTCGTTAATGCATTACTGAGAAACATGCGCGCCATTAAATCATTTTGCAGATATTCCAAAATGAAGATACGTTGCTTTGGTTTGCCTCGTCATCATGAAATGCGATCGTTATAAATTATCCCGTGGGTGGCAGTGGCAAATTCAAATACATTCCAGAAGCATGGAGAACGATTTTACAACACAATATCCTCACTGAAAGGATTTTGTACAAAACAAATTGAAGATGGAGAACCGTGTCTATAATGATACCTATTTCAATATGCACAAATCAACGAGAGTAAAAAGATCTTGATGCGGCAATATGCATCGAGCGTCTGTAGACAAAATAAAATTGCAAGTCTGAAACCAAATGCTGATTTGAAATATTTGTTTCAGAATCTTTTTTACGAGCTCTATTTATTCGCATTTTGATTGTTTAATGTAATCTATAACACAGTAGGCGGGGGTTGTAACGACGTATTGAGTTACCGTGTTCGATAAGCGAGCGATTTCCAGGCGATTCAACCCTGGTACGTAATTTTGCTAGGCACTCCGATTATATACATTCCCGAAATAAACAAATAAAGCATGTTCGCCTCTTCAGAAACTACAAAGTACGTTCGCCCTTTCAAGAGGCCACAAAACTTTTTCGCCCATTCATGAGATTACAAAACAACTCCGCCCCTTCAAGAGACTAAACGAAAAGAAATGACAATAGATAAAAAATTTTATTAGGCTACTTAATTTACCGTCATAAACTTAGCAAAATCTGTTCGTCCTTTTCATGAAACTACAAAACATTTTCATCCCTTCAAGTACGCTTGACCGTTCATGTGGCTACAAAATATGTTCGCCCCTTCAAGAGACAACAAAATATATTTATCCCTTCAAGAGACTTCAAAATATGTGTATGCCTTCAAGAGACTACAAAATATGTTCGCCCCTTCAAGAGACTACACAATACGTTTATCCCTTTTAAGAGACTACAAAATATGTTCGCCCCTTCAAGAGGCTACAAAATGTGTTTATCCCTTCAAGAGACTACAAAATATGTTCGCCCTTTCAAGAGACTACAAAATAAGTTCATCCCTTCAAAAGACTACAAAATATGTGTATGCCTTCAAGAGACTACAAAATATGTTCGTCCCTTCAAGAGACTGCAAAATATGTTTATCCCTTCAAGAGACTACAAAATATCATCGCCCTTTTAAGAGACTACAAAATATGTTCACCCCTTCAAGAGACTACAAAATATGTTTACCGTTCAAGAGACTACAAAAATATGTTCGCCCCTTCAAGAGACTACAAAATATGTTTATCCCTTCAAGAGACTACAAAATACGTTTATGCCTTCTAGAAACTATAAAATATGTTCGCCCCTTCAAGAGACTACAAAATATGTTCGCCCCTTTTAGACACTACAAAATATGTTTATCCCTTCAAGAAACTGCAAAATATGTTCGCCCCTTCAAGAGACAACAAAATATATTTTTCCCTTCAAGAGAATACAAAATATGTTCGCCCCTTCTAGACACTACAAAATATGTTCGCCCCTTCAAGAGACTACAAAGATGTTCAACCCTTCAGGAGTCTAAAGGGAAAGAAATTACAACGTGTTGAGAATCTAATAATCACAAGAGAACGAAGCTGTTTACGATATTTGTGTTGATAACAATCTTCGTTAATATCAGTGCCCGAAAACTTTATCTGACAAACTATCAACGTGTTTTCAGGAAGCGCTGCTGAGCGTCCCTCAACCCGCAAAGCTTCTAGGGCATTAA
>JAECUM010018697.1:0-30923 GCA_016617855.1 Megalonaias nervosa | reverse complement strand
ATATTTACAGTTGATCTAAGTCATTATTCTGCTTTAGCAACAGTACAACCGACCCACAAACACACACTCTCTCTCTCTCTCTCTCTCTCTCTCTCTCTCTCTCTCTCTCTCTCTCTCTCTCTTTCGGTCTGACTTTAAAACTCTGTCTCTGTCTGTCTCTCTCTCTCTCTCATCCTTTGGTCGGTTTGACTTAACTTTTACCATCATTCGTAAGTCCAGAGATATTGTCGGAAAATCTTCTACGTTCGCCATTTCATAGATTTTAGCCCGTATCCTGCTACGATGGTCAAGAGAGAGAGAGAGAGAGAGAGAGAGAGAGAGAGAGAGAGAGAGAGAGAGATAGAGAGAGAGAGAGAGAGAGAGAGCTTTGGACATTTTCATATTTAAATAATAATAATAATCGAATTTTTAGAACATTATGGTATGTTTAAGAAAACACAAAAAACAAAAAAAAACAAAAAAAAACATAACATTAAATATATCACAGTATGTGTACCACGTAACCGAGGAATTTACTGGTTTGCAACATTGTATCATTGATAAACACTATTGATAAATCCCAAGGAAAGTGCACACGTATCGTTACGACGAACCATATTCTTGTAGGTTACTTGGTGTAATTTCTATTTCAAGGTTTTAATCCAGCCCAAATTCCTTTTCTCTTTCATTCCATATTTCTGCGCAGTTTGTCCGTTATGCTGGGTGGGGGGGAGAACAGAAATCAGAAAGGATTCTGATGAAAATGTGTACCATATTAAATTAATTTAGAAAACGGGGATTATTAATACTTTTCATCATTATTTTTCATACGTCACTATTGACTAATGTGTGGAAATTGATCATTGATCTAGAATCAACTGCCGACGCTCGCGAGAATGTTTATATATGCGTATTATTGCGCCATGGGCGGATCACAATTTGATATACCAATAGTACTGGTATATCAAATTGCTTTATACCAACACTTTAAATGCATGTTATTTGTTAATGTATGTGTGTGTGTGTGTGTGTGAAGAATAGAATTTGGGAACAACGATGATCATATGATTAAAACTAGTATTGAGAGAGAGAGAGAGAGAGAGAGAGAGAGAGAGAGAGAGAGAGAGAGAGAGACTAGTGTTCGGGGTTATTATCATATCTCGCCTATGAGAAAGTTAACTTCTAGAACATTTCAAACGAATGAACAGTTATACTTACACGGTCGAACTCATAAACAGTCCTACGCAAAGACATTAACCGAGTTAATCATATTTGAGTTGTTCGAGTTAAAACGGCTGACCAAAGGAATATTCACATTTCTTGTTTGTTTAATCGACAAAAACGTTTAACTACCAAACCCGTTAGTGAAACGAACTACAACCAATAATTCGCTTACAAAGGTGTTTTGGTTTGATAGCAGTATTATTAGTAAAATCTTTAATATTAAGGAATATTATTCCTTGCCTGTGAAAATGCTGAGGAGCTCTCTAATCCAATTAACATAAAATAAAATGATACTCAAATAATACGTAAAATGCTTCGTTGCAATAGTTATAGCATTTTAACCTTTATAAGTACTTAAAAATAATTAGAAGGATTTTTTGGAAGAGGATAGTAGTCGACCATTTAATTCTCGTGGGAGGAGGGGTGGGGGTGCTATTTTTAAAAACCATTGGCTCTAAATTATCTTGAACAATATTCATTTATGTTGGTTATTATATAAAAAACCTATGATATCGATTATATCCTTCAAGAAAAAAATTTCCCTATGTCCCCAAACTCCCCAATATTACAAGGCCAGTTCCTTATCAAGGTATTTTATTTTCGTACAACGCCTGCTTAATCCTACATGATTTAAATGACATGCTGCTTTCATTTTTTAAACAATGAATAGGCCTATTTGTGCCATATCTCTATATGACTGTCTGTCGCTCTTGTATAGCGTACTACATTGTATTAAATTTTGTACTTTTTCGTGCCGACGTCAGTTTCATAATGCATTTAATGAAAGTATACCTTTAAGAAAAAACCTCTAAGCAAAAAGTAAAGCAAACAAAATAAAATCAAAACAAAAGAAACATCCCCCGTTCCAATCCATATTTTTTAATCTTACCCAAAAGAAGAATGTTGCTGTTTAACAAATATAAGGTGATACATGTTTATCTGTATGGTTTACTTTTTTCTTTCAGATATCGCCGAATCCCATATGTGTCGTTTAATCCCAAACTTCAATGACTAACTACCTTAAAAAGAAAAAAAAACAAAACGAAACCGAAACGAACAAAAATGTATAATCCTTTTACAGCTTGAAATGAAACGATTGCTCTTCAACGCATTCATTTGCAATTGAAATTTCCCAATAAAGGCGCCAATCCGGTACTTTGGCTTTAGTTAATCGTGTTCCGTTTAAATAAACTGCGTTGCCTTATTATTAAATTATCAATAACAGCAAATAGGTTGAAAGAAACTGATCACGTTATCTGCACAGCTGAAAATGTTATAAGGGTAACTGTTGACAGAGAGATAAAGGCAATCTTTACTGTTCAATCCCACTGACATCGATGTCCTGTGACTAAGTGCACCCAGCAACAAGTGTGTTAAAAAGGAATGGGTCCCAGAATGTGTATTTGAGATGTGTTTTTTTTTCTGAGGGTAACTTGTTACTTTCAAGAATGGTTTTAGGTTGCCTTATTAATTATGATAAAATTATTCTACGCATGCAAATACTGAAATATTCGCATTTTATCTAAGATCTTTTGTAGTTAAATAGTGGGGTTTAAAAAAGCAAGCAAATATGTATTTAATATTCCCGTCAATCAATCGGTTTCAATCAGTCAATCAATGAGTCAATCGGTATCTGTACCACTTCTTTAATATTGCAACATATTTCACTCCAGATATATATGCGCAGATCGAAGATACATTACAAATGATTAAGTCACCGGTATGGTGCAATGAGATCCACCTCTTTAAAGCTTCCTATATTTATTTAATACAATTTTATGACTGAAGAAAGTTCAATCGGTAAAACATTCAAAACACTGACTGGCAAACATTTAATGATCATCAAAAATTCCTCTTCAGAAACATCTACTTCCAACATTATGACCATTGTTAAGCGCGATATAACGTATCGGATCGGAAGATGCTACTTGCACGTGTCAGAATATCTAACATGGAGCAACTGGCGACTGTCTGACACGTTGTAAGAAAGGTGTAGCCGTATTTTTGTCATTTTTCTGACTGCCTTTTTCTCTGTATATTTGTTTCTGCTTGTATTTATATATGTCTCTGTTTATTTTCCATGAAACCTTATTCCACTCTAAGTTACTGCATCTTGATGCTAAGAAATAGTAACAATTCCTACACCACCAGTAACATGTAGAAGAAAGTGACCACGCTTATGTTTAAGATAATATCTATATACCTATTTCCGTAACTGATTTGTCACGCATATCCAAGGTTCAATAAACATGCATCAGCGTTTAATGAAAAAACAAAAAAAAAAAAAAAAAAAAAAAAAACATTAGTGGGATCTTACACACTGAAGACACAACTTGAAATATCTGATATTGTGTTATCCAGTAAGTTTTTCTTAAGGATGTTTTCACGCGTACGGACAAATTTGGCGTTTACTAAAATGCTTCAAAACTCTTAAAGAGCAGTATTATTATATAATCTAATATTTATAATTTATAAGTTTCTTTTTGTAAGAAAGTTGGACTAGGTTCTCATTATTATACTACACCGGCCACGTTTACGACTAAGTAACTGCTTTTGCATAATTCTAAAATCAAATGTTTGATGTCATTACTACTCTTATTATGCTGATGATGCGTGTACTGCCTTTGTACTACCCCCACTGCTGATTCTACTACAACCAATACTAGTACATTTAATGCCCCTAGTACCTCTTAGTTTCAACAATGAATTCTCCTGAGAATGCATAGTGCAACCTCGAGCTTTATCAACTATTGTTTGAAGCTTGGAATACTTGGGATATGGTCTGCAAATTAAGCAAAACAGATTATTTAACTAATTATTTCATATTAAAATCTTTAAAAATGCAGCAGAATTATGTTCGGTAAGTTCACAGTTTTCATACCTTTCTTTGAATTGGGTTTTGAGCGGTTATATATCACCACTTTTACAATTTTTATTGATATAAGTTATTGTACCAATTGTATCCATTATTATTAGCATTACTGTGTGTGATACACATTTTACGTTTAAATGTTTTGTCATACAAATGAGTAGAATGACTGTTGGTACAATTCAATTTTTAAGACTCTTTATAAACAACGTATCAAACCCTTAATGCTGAAGTAACTGATACCCTGATTTTATATTAAGAGAGTATTTGGCAAATGTGTTTGGATTTGATAAGGAAACTTTTGAATAATACATGATATAGAATAAAGTATTGGATCATTCAAGAAGAAGATCCAATTATGAACGTATGCAAAAGGTATGGAAATATTCATACAGTCTTGGAAGCAAGACGACCTACCAGCAAGTGATATCACAGTTTAAATACTCATAAAACATGAAGGATGTAAATTATTTAATGAGAAACAAAATAAAGTAAATACTGTAGTTAGCTACTAACCTTTACCACGTAACTGTGCAATAACAGTTGGATGATTTTCTTTTTCTCGTGTATGCAAAACAAAGTGATTTACAGATAGCTACAAACGGAAAGACGGAAACAAAGAACGAATGCTAAAGACAAAAAAAGGTAAAACAAATATCATTACATAAACAAAAAAATCTATATTTTGTTTATATCTACAAACAGTTACCAACCTTATTGTCCAAGAGATGTTAGTAGTTATGGGGCACACGTGGGGGTCATATGGGGTCTGAATAGCACCCATAGATTAACAGGCGGGTGCTTTTGGGGTCATATCATAATTACATAGGTGCCTTGGGTTTAACATTAGGGGTCAAAACGGTAACTGAGAATAAGCTGTAATCAACACTTTCCAGCAACTTTTACAACGCATTGTCATTGGTTCAGATATGTGTGTTATCTGGTCTTGAAAGTGGAGGAACTGTGAGAAGTTGGATGACTTCACGGAAAATCGGTAAGCAAACATTGCACTCGTAAAATATCAGATCTGGAACCAAACAGGATCAAAGCCAGTGCATTATTGCTGAAAGTGCTTTGTTTATTCAACGTTTGATTATTACGAGATTGTACTTCAAGCAGGAATATCACTTGAGATGGGCCTTTTGGTGTTGTGACTCTTAGAGCCCAGTTGATACCACATGAATTTAATATGTGTATTCGTTTTTTACAGCATGCCGAGGACTGAGTTCAGTATCACAAATGTGTAAAGCTTTGGCTTGATATTTCCTGTATTAAAACTTCCATCACATGATATGGATTGTGATGAACTATTGCTATGTGTAGCCTAAAGCTTATACTTCAATTCTGAATAATACATGAATGTTACATGGTGTAATGCCAGAAATTCATTACATTAGTAAAGATGGATACTTTTCTCCACTGAGTTTTAGACTGACTTCCAAATTTCGTCTTAATCATAACAAATTCATTGTTTTGAATAGGAAGTTATTATATGTAAACCTATATTAAAACTATATTAGTTTACAGGAGAGCTGCAGCAAAGTACTTTGCAAATTCTCTTGGTTCTCAGTGCTGTTATCGCCCGTCTCATTGGAAACCATCTAGTAAACATTGTTTTTGCACAAAGTGATCTGCATGTATCGCAGGCATCATTGAAACCTTTGAGTCAAAAAACATTGTTTCCAACAAAGATTTGATCGTGTAAACCACAAATCAAGCTCTAAAATGAGCAAGACAAATATAACAAATAACTGGCCTCTAAATATATAATTGATATGTATTGTCAAAATGCAACAAAATATTATCAACCCTTAGTTAAATCCTAGTGATTTAATTATGTTTTAGAGGAATATACAAATTCCAGAATAGTTGCTTTTCTAATAAGAGATGCATCGAGAACTTTGCGCTAAACAGCATCATTTTCAACAATATCTCTATCACGAACGTCTTATGATCATCTATGCTATTTCTTGCATCAAAACGTAGTGACAGCTTATTCAAAATTCCAAACCACCTTAATACTAATCAAAACACTCTAATTTCCTAAGAAACGAACCTTAATAACAAACGTACTGTTAAAATAATTCCAATTTTATTGATTATTTTCTTTCCTTTCTAGGAATGGGATACCAATTAAATATAATTTACATTCCAACCATTTAGATCATGTTGTTTTCATCAGATATGCTCTCATTCACAGAAAATCGTGTGTCTCTTCTCGTTTGTCAACCTCCTTGTTCCTGCCGTTATTCATCATCATTCCAGCCTTTCCACAATGAATTGACATTCTTTCTTGACCTTTAAAGTACCATAACTGCAAGAAGAAAATGTCTGTCAAATGTCATTGAAACAACTCTGGTGAACGGGTGTGCAGAAACCATCTCTTGACGGACTGTAAATTCACAAGGAACTATCTAGGTTAATCTTACTAATGGAAATTTATTAAAACATCTTTATATGTAGGATTGGAATGACTAGGGAAAACAAACTACAAATCCGTTGAATATGATATTATGTTTATTGATAATGATTAATAAATTTCATTCTTAAAATTAAATGTTTGAGATTTGATTAGCATGTGCTTTAATGATGTCCATCTTCTTCAATGCGTTGATCTGTCATATACCCGTGATCTATCATATACCATGCATAATCGTTATCTGATGCTTGTAATGAACCTTTAGGTTGAAAGGCATCCTTTATTCAAAGTGTGTAAACTTTTTCTTGGTCAGATAGTATGTCCAGTAAAGAATAGCTGTTGAGAGGATTATTCCTTAACACGGCTTATAATATTACGATTAGTAAATATAAAAAGCAATTAAATCAAGAACAGATAATATTTCAAATGCAGATACTAAGAAATGGGAAGAGAAAGGTTGCGTTTACAGACTCATTTTAATACTGACTGACATTTCACGCCATGGTGGGTCTTATTACTTCTTTCTGCACAGACCGTTTGTCCAAATCAAAAACATTTCATTTGATACAACGTGAATTAGAATATCTCAAAAGAATTCAATTTCTCGAGCAGTGCAAATCATCAGGTTTATATCCTTTGAGGCTTCATCATGGACTTTTGTAAAATTTTCATATATTGATGAAATGCTACCCTGAGTGGCAGGGTATTCGTATGATGTGTTTCTTTTTCATTCATTTCAGTCATAATGAATTGTTATGAAATTCAAAAGAAACTATTTCTCGGTTCTTTGTTACGATAAAGAATAAATAGGTTTGCCTATATTCCAGCACTAAGATGTGTACCGTGTCTCCTTGCACATGTCTTTGGAAACTACCGAGCAGATGTGTACACATTCTTTATATTTGACATTGATTTTTCTTTGATGTTATAAAGAAAACTAACGTTCTCGTTAAACTAAGCGGAATTATTCTCGGTAATAATTGAACAAAACAGGTTGCACTGACGAACTCATTATATTTCAAGTATCCATTCATTCTTTCAAATCGAGACTCAAGAGGAGACGTTTCAGTTCTTTCTGTATTGTAATGTCTCTCATTTATTATCATTGGGTTATAAAATTATGCTCTTTCTAGATACCATAGAGACGAAGACCCACTCGTATTCAACTGGCTTCTCTTTCAAATAAATTAATAATCTCCCGAACATTTCTCGAAGTGCTTAAAACTTTTATGTAAAATATGAATGCATATCTTTTAGAATTTATGTAGAAATATGAAACCACCTCTTGATTCGATGCTTAGCAAGCACATGTAGATTGTATTGTTTTCTAGGTGCGACGTCTAAGCAATGGATGATATTAAAGTTATTACATACAAAAACTATGAAATCAAGAACAATTAATATTTCAAATGCAGTAACTTCGGATTGGGAAGAGAAAACTTGGGTTAAATCAAACTTTTATTTTCAGCTCCAAAGCGTTGCACTTCAAACGGCATCTCTGAACAAGTAGTTGTAAAGAAAACATATGTAAACATAGAATTGATTCAATGAAGGTTAGCTCAAGAGCTTCTATCTTCATTGTCACTGGAAACGAGCTCAAAGAGATTTGATCGTGTATTCCATAAATCAAGCTCTAAAAGGCGCACGAGAATTATACAAAATACTTGGTTTCTAAATATTTCAGTATTATGTAATTTCAACATGGCTACAAAAGCTTATTCTCCCTCAGTTCAATACTCTTGTAATTAAAATAAAACGCGCGTGTGGGTTGGAATAAGATGTTAATGCTTGAAACTTTTTTTTTTTTTTTTTGTTTTTCTTCTAACAAAGCAGAAATGACAATTTACGCTTAACAGTTTATTTTTCAGCAGTTTGCCTCTATCGTGAACTTCTGCTTAAGATTATCTATCAGTTTTCCTTGATGAAAACATGATCACTTAAGAAACATCTCTGTTGTCACTTAGGAACAGAGGCTTATAAACAACAGTATTCTTAATTTTTTTCTTCATTCGCAATGGAATACCAAATAGAAAGCCATCATTACAGTTTGATTATTTTGTTTCCAAATGATATCGCCATCAAGAAAATATTATATCTCTCCTAAATTGTCTACCTTCTTTCCCCACTTTTATTAAACATCATTGCGTACGTTCCTCAATGAGCTCATTTTCTTACATGAATGTTTTAGAAGATTTCATAACCACATGACGATTATTTATGCCAGACATGATTTAAACAACTCTCATTAACGAGGTTCTAGAAATTATCTCTTGGCGGACTGTTAACTGACAAGGGAATAGTTTGACTTTACGGATCGGAAAGTATCAAAACATCAGGAGAGGTGAGATTTGGAATATTCAAACTAGAGATTCAAAGCGTTTGGAAATGAGATTTCTCTATGTGAACCATATTTTCTTCCAATAATGATTAATACATATCATTCTTTAAATTGAAGTTTAGACTATACGAGATAGTAAAATTCACGATTGCCTTATCTTACTTCAAATGGAACAGTTGTAGATGGTAAATAAATGCAGCGAAAATATTTTCTTCACACTGAAATATGATTCTCAATATTCCTTGTAATGACCCTAGAGAACATGGTTCATTTGTGTTTCCATCTCCTTAATCGAGTAAATTCTTACAATGAGAAACCTAAGAGGAGACGGTCCAGTTCTTTCTGCCTTGCAAAACCTCCGATTTTCTTATTAATGGTTTATTAACTTATGCACTTTCTAGAACCATGCAGACGCAAGCGTACGCTTAGTCAATTAGCTTCTATTCTAAAATGAATTAATTATCTGCTGTAAAGACTTTTTGCAGATAACATACAATTGTTATGGAAAATATGAATGCATATGTTCAGAATTGATATAGAGAAATGACAACTCTTTATAGAAACTTTAAATCAATTTTCACTCTCTTTATCTCATGATGTTCTTGCTTTGCTGGTATGGAACAATTCAGATTCTTTTGCAATAACTGTAATGGTTATACCATACAAACAATATTACAGCAATATTTGATCGTAGTCTCTAATAATTATTCACAACAGTGTTTGAGCAATGACATCTTCAGTTTGAAAGCGCTGCACTCAAACTGGGTCTCTAAATGTGTAACCCTTAAGAAAAATATGTAAACATTGAACTGGTTCAATTAAAAAGTCAACGGTAGAGCCTTTATCGTCTGTCTCACCGGAAACAAGCACAAACAGCATACGATCGCGTATTCCATAAATCAAGCTCTGAAAGACGCACGAAACACTTAAACAATGCGTGGTTTATAAATATTTAAGTAATATGTATTTCAAATGGCTAAAAAAGACTATCCTCCATCAATTCAGTCCTGTTGCTTGCAATTTTTAAAAAAAAAACGTGAGTGCGGTTTAGTAGAATACTGAAAAAAAATATTTTTATACAACAGCCACATTGACAATTTTGCGCTTGCTTAGCAGTATATTTCTACATCTCGATCCTCTCCTTAAGATTATCCATCAGCTTTCTCTGGTTGAAAAAAATAGTCTCTTACTAAAATCTCTGTTGTTACCAATTAAAAGGAGCTTAAAGACAACTGTGTTCTTAAAATCATTTCATTTTCAACTCTTTTCCCTTGCTCGCAATGGAATAACAATTGGAAAACTATCATATGAATTCGATACATTTTGATTATGCTATTTCAATTAAAATGCTCTCCGTCAAAGGAAACCTGCTGTCTCTCCTGAAGTGTCAACCTCTTTTTCTTCGTTTTCATTCACCATCCTTGAAACCTTTCCCTAATGAACTGACATGCTTCACGTTTTTCCAACATCATCATCACCGCAGAACAAATATTACTCCCAGGAATGATTTATATAACTCTCATGAACGAGATTATACAATCCATCTCTAGTAGGATTTTAAATTCAAAAGGAAATAGTTACTTTACTGATGGAAATATATCAAAACATGAGGATATGTGAGATTTGGATTAAATAAACATGAGGTACAAAACGTTTGAAAATTACCTTATTCTATGTAGGACATATTTTCTTCCGATAATGATTGCTAAATATCTCTATTAAAATTAAGTTTGTGAGCATTCGATGTAGTAAGATTTTATTAGCAAGTGCTTTGAGGAAGTCTTTCTTCTTTAAAGCGTTGCATTGAAGCAAAGGCATAGCTTGTTTCAGGAATAACACTTACGCTTTAGATGTTCAGAAAGGTTCTCTCAAGCTTTTCCTTCTTTCTAGTCTAATTCGTGATATTTATCTATCCATCTCTCTCTCTTTATATATATATATATATATATATATATATATTATATATATATATATATATATATATACATATACTATATATATATATATATATATATATATATATATATATATATATATATATATATATAAGGATCTTTATGCTACGCTGATTCAGTTTTATACTTAAATATATGATAATAAAAGACGCGTGATCCATCATAAGCCATGCACAATCGTTATTTGATGTTTTGCAAGAATCTTAAGATTGAACGAATCCCACATTCATATTTTAAGAACGGATTCGTATTTCATGTCTCCTAGGAGACCACTGATTGACTAGTTGCGCAAACCTTTATTTCAGATCCTACAAGAATGTGTCTTCGACTCGATCAAAGTTTGCTTGGAATACTAAATTTGAGAGTTCGCTGTTAACTTCAAAAAGGTGGTCTGATGTAGTGCAAATCAGTGGAAATGACAATTTGTTTTTATTTTATTCGCATAATAAACATTGTGTGCTATTACAATTCATTGTTGTCCTTGAGACGTTTAAGCGTAGTTTAGTGTTCAGTGTTGCCAAATATTCGCATTGATTCTACAGATTGTTGTTCTGTAACTAAAGATGTCTAGGGATTTAAGAAATAATTAAATATGTTTTCAAATTGTATATTTTCATAAAAATGAAATGACAGGCAGAAAACGAACACACTGGTAACATTGATTACCATTAAGATAAATAAAAGACTAGATCATGGCTTTGTCTACACTGTAAAATGTAGAGCTGATGAATGTATTAAGTTAAAATATGGTCTTTCAATTGAGGCATGATCTTCATTATTCATAGCAGCTACTCAAAAGATCGTTGTTCATTTGTATTTACTTCTCGTTAGTTGTAATAATTTTGTCTTCTCCTACTAAGTGTGCTGGATATTTATTTGCGTGAGCATAAAACAAACATTTATTCCAAGTATGACTCATGTAGTGTTTGGAATAATATTAGCAAAAGGAGAGGAACCTCGGAATGAGATTTAAAATGAACATGCAAGTGACTTTGCTTTACTTTTTGATTACTTGTCCTTATTGACTATCAAAGGTTATTCCTATATATTTAATGATTACCCTAAATATATAGCAAGATACATTTTTTTGTTTTTATTTCATCGAGACTACCTAAAATTGTGCTTTGTTAATGTTTGTATCATTCTGAACGTACTTACCAAGAATGTAAGCTTTATCGTGGTCAGTTATGATGCTCACTAAATAATGGGTGTTAACAGGATTACTCCTTAACACCATGTATGATATTAAAATTAATACATACAAACAAGCCATGATATCAAGAACAATTATTATTTCAAATGCATAAACTTGGTAATTGGAAGAAAAAGTTCGATTTACGGAATCATTTATTGTTTCCTGTCTGCTTTTCCCTCTATGGGGCGTATTCGTATTTCGTTGTGCATACTCCTTTTGTCCAGACAAAATGCCCTACATCTGCATACAATTTGTATTAAAATGTTTTAAAAGATTCCTATCTCTCTTGCACATCGAAGACTGACTATCGTACAAGGCTTGATCTATACCTTTCTTTCGTTTTAATTTTCCTGTATTGATTCGACTGCTGCACTGAGTTGCAGGATATTTGTTTGATGTATTTTCTCTTTCATTGCTAACGTTGTTATTGAAACACTCGCAATTCACAACAAACAATTTCTCCGTTCTATGTCTCGATAATCACAAGCGATTTCCCGATGTTCCAGCTTTAAACTGCTTACCGTGTCCCTTGGGACAATTCTCCAGTCTCCTTGGACTTTAAAATCAAGACTAATGTTTGGTTAATGGAAAATTAGCAGCATTATTTTCAGTGATAATTGAATAAAGTATGTTGCACTAAATAATTCATTCAACACTCCATTCATTCTTACAAGGAGGCAGTTAGGAAATGTTTCATTTTGTTCTATTTTCTAAAGTCTCTGATATTTTATTATTGGTTTATCAACTTGTGCTCGTTCAAGAAGCATGTACGGTTCCCTTTCCTATTAAGATTTACCACAGAGACGATAGTGTAAGCTTACTAAATTCGCATCTCTTCTAAAAATGAATTAATTATCTCCACTAAATTTCGTTCCAAACAACATTACATTTTTTTATATGCAATATGAATGCATATTTTCAGAATTTATATACAGAAAAGCAAACTCCTGCTAGAAATTGTGACCTAATTTTCAATAACTTTATATGATGATGAACTTGTTTTATTTGTGCAGACCAATTCAGATTCTTTTGTAATAATTTTAATGGTTATGCTGTATAAGGTAATAATGTTTGTATAATGGCACCAGAAACGAGCACAGAGAGATTTGAGCGTGTATTCCATAAATCAAGCTCTAAAAGACGCACCAAAAATGCAACAAATGCCTGGTTTCCAATAATTTAAGGAATATGTATTTTCAACTTGCCCTCAAAACATTATACTAAATTAGTTCAATCTTGTTGCATTTAATTGAACGAAACGCGCGTGTGGTTTACAAAAAATATGATAATGCTAGAAAAGTTCTTTTGATAATAAGAGCCGAGATGTGATTTTTACACTTAACAGTATATTTTTCAGGAATATATCTCTATCGGGATCTTCTCGTTAAGGTTATATATAAGCTTTTGCTGGATGAAAACATGGTCACTGACAGAAAATCTATTTTGTAACCTACAAAAAGGAGTTTAAAAACAACAGTGTTGCTACATTAGCTTCATTTTCAAACTTTTCTTTCCTCGCTCGCAATGGAATACCAATTAGATAATCAGCAATTAAATTTGATACATTTAGATTCAGCTATTTTCACTTTTGGTATGTTCTCCTACAAAGAAAACCTGCGGTCTTTTATCATGTATCAATCGCCTTCGTGATTCAAATAAAACAGGTCCTTTATTCTACGATTTCAATATATATGTGAGGTGAAATAAATTTCATTGATTTCAATAATTAGATATATGACATTTAAAGACGCGTCATACACCATATACCATGCATAATAGTTTTCTGATGCTTAGCAAGCACCTGTAGATTAGATGGCTTCCCACATGCAAACTCTAGGGTGCTTGTTTGTGGTAAATATAAAGAGGAAAATTACCCGTACAAGGTCCAGAAAGAGCACGAGTTGATAGATCAATAATAAAATTTCAGCCACTTAGAAGGTAGAAAAAGCTGAAATATTGACATCCCCCATGTAGGAATGAATGGCATGTTGCAATTTAAAACAAAGTGTTGAGTGCTACATTCTTTATTCATTTATTAGTGAAAATAATTATGCTAATTTTCCATTAACTAAAATATTAGGTTTATTTATAAAGTCGAAGATAAAGCCATATAGGATATAAAGAAAGTGTGCACACCAACTCAGCATTCTCCAAGGAGATGAGAGAATTGTATAAAGGGACCCGGTAAACATTTCAAAGCTGGAACGTAGGCAAATCATCTTGATATTTATCGGAATATAGAACCGAGAAATTGTTTTCTGTGAACTGCGAGCCTTTGAAAGACAATTAATTACCTTTTAAATGAATGAGAAAACACCTCAAACAAATATTCGGAGACTAAGTGTAACAGTTTTATAAATATAGAAAACTTAAAGCGTAAAGTTAAAGATCAAGTCTTGTACGATATAAGCACCATGATTTGATGTGCACGAGAAAATTGAATCTGTTTATACACTTTAATATAAACTGTATGCTGATTTGGGGATTTTTATCTGGACAAAACTTGTGTGCGCTACGAAAAAGGAAGACGCATATTCAATTCGTAATCTCATCTAAAATCAATTAATTATCACCCGAAAAACCCTTTTCAAGCAACTTTGGACATTTGTGTACAGTATGAATATTTCCTAAATTTATATATGGAAAAAGGAAACTCCTGCTAGTAATGTCGACCAAATTATCAGTCTCTTTACATCAAGAAGTCCTTGTTTTATTTTTACTGACTAATTCAGATTAATTTGTAATAATTTCAATGGCTGTACTATAAAAGATAATAAGATGTATAAATCTAATATTAAAATCGCATTTCATCATAATTTATAATAATTATTCACCTACAGGGTTGGAACAATGACATCTTTAGCTCGAAAGCGCTGCACGTCAAATAAAGTCTCTGAATGGCTAATTAAAAGAAACATATTTAAACATTGAATTAACACAATAATGAAAAGAAAGTCAGCTTTTAAGCTTTTATCTTCCGTCTCACTAGAAATGAGTACAAAGAGATTTGATCGTATATTCCATAAATCAAGCTCTAAAAGACACGCAATAAATACAACAAATACCTGGCTTTTAAATGTTTAAGGAATATAAATTTTCAAAATGGCTATAAAAGATTATCCTCCCAATGTTCAGTGATGTTACTTTAAATTTAAATGAAAAGACATGCGGTTTATATGAATATGATAATACTGAAACAATTATTTTATCTAATAAGAGCCGAATTGTGAATTTTACACTAAACAGTGCATTTTTGGGCAATATATCTGGAACTTTTCCTTAACAGTATATATCAGCTTCCTCTGGATGATAGTCACTTTCAAAATACCTCTTTTGGTACGGAGATTAACAACAACAGTATTCTTAAATTAATTTCATTACCAAGATCTTCTTTCCTTGCTCGCAATGAAGCACCAATTACAAACCATCATTTAAATTTGATACATTTTGATTATGCTGTTCTCAAATGATATGCACTCAGCCAAAGAAAGCATGGTGTATTTTATCATTTGCTACCCTCCTTCGTGTTATAAATAAAATAGGTTCTTCATTCTACAATGATTCAATATATATATGTTAGGAGTAATACATTTTTTAGATCTGTATACTTACATATATGACACTGAAAGGCGCGTGATTCACCATATACCATGCACAGTCGCTTTTAGGTGCTTAGCAAGTGCCTCTAAATTTCATAGCTTCCTAATGATATTAAAGTTATTGCCTAAAGAAAACCGATTACATCTAAAACAATACAAATTTACATTCACAAATTTAGGACCTGGAAGAGAAAGATTGGGTTTACAGAAACATTTTATCGCTGTTTGCTTTTTTCATTCTATTGGACGTCTTCCTATTTCGTGGTGTACAGATAAAAATCACTTCATCTGCAATAATTTGTATTAAAATACATCAAAATATTCCGACTTCTCTTGCACATCAAAGCATGAAGTTTATGTCCTACAAGGTTTGATATTTAAATTTCTTTCTTTTTACTTTTTCTATATTGATAAAACTACTCCAGGGAGTGGCACGATCTTCTTTGCGGTGTTTTCTCTTTCATTTCAAAAGTTATTTATAGTTACTGAAAGCTTCGCAATTCACAGCAAACCATTTATACGTCTATTATCAGATGAATGTGAAAAAGATTTGCCTAAGTTCCAGCTTTAAATTATTTACTGCGTCCATTTTACACAATTCTCCCATCTAATGGAAAACTACTGAGTTGGTGTGCACACTTACAATATATCCTACATGGCTTTATCGTTGACTTTATAAATAAACCTAATATATTAGTTCATAGATATGTCACTAAGAATTGAATAAAGAATGTTGTACTAAATAATTCAGTAATGTTCAACATCCCATTCAATCTTACAAAGGGGGTCGACAGGTAATGTTTCAATTTATTCTATTTTGTAAGTTTCTGATATTTTATTATTGGTTTATCAACTCGTGATAGTTTTGGAAGCGTGTACGGTTCTTTTTACTCCTAATAGTTACCATGGAAACGCAAGCGTATGCTTATTCAAGTCGCTTATCTTCTAAAATGAATTATATTATCTACCGTAAAAAAGATTTGAAACAACTTGAAACATGTATTTACGACATGAATTAATATGTTCAAAAAAGTACACTCCTGCTGGAAATGTTGACCTAATTTTCACTCTCTATACATCATGAATTTCTTGTTTATTTGTATGGAGCAATGAGATTGGTTTGCAATCAATTTAATGGTTGTACTATCGAAGATAATAAAAACGTGTAAGTATAATATTAACTTGGCATTTCATCATACTTTCTAACAATTATTCACCTAAAGCGTTTGAACACTGGCATCTTTAGCTGCTATTCAAACTTGGTCTGTGAACGGGTTATTCTAAACAAAAGCATGTAAACGTTGAATTGATTCACTGAAGAGTCAGCTGTAGAGCGTATATCGCCCGTCTCGCCGGAAACTAGCAAAAAGAGATTTGATCGTGTATTCCATAAATCAAGCTCTAAACGTCCCTCAAAACATGTACCAAATGTATGGCTTCTAAATATACACGTAATATGTATTTTCAAAATAGCTACAAAAACTTATCCTCCTTCATTTCAATCCTATTGCTTGGAAATTAAATAAAACGAGTGTGGGTTAGAAGAATATGACAATGGTGGAGAAGTTATTTATTTTTAAATAAGAGCCGAATTATGACATGTACGCTTAACATATTTATTTTTCACAATACATCTCTGTCTGGAACTTCTCTCTAAGATTATCAATTACCTTTCTCTAGATCAAAACATAAGCACTTAGGACAAATGTCTGTTGTTGCCTAGAACAGAAGCTAAACAACAGTTTTCTTAAATTAATTTAATTTCCAAAATATTCGTTCCTTGATCGTAATGGAAATCCATTTACAAAACCATCATTCAAATTCAATACATCTTGATGATGCTGTTTTCAACTGATATGCTTTGTTTCAAAGAAAGCCAGATGTCTCTCCTCGTTTGTCAACGTCATTTTTTTTTATCGCTTTTATTCATCAACATTGCAGACTTTCCATTAAAAAAAAAACTGATATTTGTTCCATGATGTTTTTTGAACATTTTCCTAACCATATGGCAAATATCTCGGCTAGGAAAGATTTAAAGAACTTTCATGAACAAGGTCATAGAAACCCCCTTTTGGCGGACTTTAAATTGAAAAGGAAATAGTTCAAGTTTACTGATGAAAAAGCATCATAACATCAGTATATATGAGATCTGGATTTGTGAAACAAGAGGTACAAAACATTTGAAGATGGTATTTCTCTATGTAGGTCATATTTTCTTCTTATAATGATTAATAAATATCATTCTTAAAATTGAATGTTTCAGCATTCATTGTATATATAGGTCCTTTGTTTTACTTTGATTCAAAGGATCTAAGGGTAATATATGTTCTTAGGTTATATAGTTATACGTTATTAAATGATGCGTCATCCAGCATATGCCATCCACATGTCCTTAGTCCTTATTTGATTCTAAGCAAGAACATCTAGATTAAATGGCATCCTACATTCAAATTTTACCAACGGATTCGTAATCCTTGTTTCCTAGGAGACCACTGAAGCGCAAACCTTTATTTTAGGCCCTACAAGAATTTACATTCTACTTGATGGATAATAATATAATCATTTGCAAGGAATACTCAATTGCAATTTTACTCTTAAATTAAGGATGGTGGTCTGATGAAACGAAAACCTGTGAAAACAAAATAAAAAATATTTATTTCATTCTCACACTACAAATTTCATGCAATTACATGTTCATTTTTGTTAGTGAGACCTTAATGCGTAGTTTAATGTTCAGTGTTGCCAAATGTTTGCATTGATTCTACACATAGCTGTACTGTAACGAAAGATCTCTAGAGATTTAAGAAAGAATCAAAACTGTTTTGGTAAAATATCATCATCAAAATGAAACGAATTCACCTTGGTTACCATTATGTTAATTAGAAGCCTAGGCCACCTCATATGTCTTGGTTTCAAATTGAAGATGTAAAGCTGATACGTATGTTAACTTAAAATGAATTCATCGAACTGAGGATGATCGTCATTATTCCCGGTAGTCATCCTGGAGTACATTGTTTGTTTGTATTTCCTTCTGGTTAGTTGTAATACGTTTGCTTGCTCCTATTAAGTGTGCGGGACATTTATTTGCGTGATCATAAAACAAATATTTAGTCCAAATATGACTTATTCAGTTTTCGGAATAATATCAGCAAAAGGATAGGATCTAGATTTAAAATTACCATGCAAGCAACTTTGCTATATAGTTTGCTTCCTTGTCCTTATTTTCTATTAAGTGTTATTTGTTTACTTTTCATGATTACGATAAATATAAAGAATGACACATTTTATATTTGATCTACACTACTCGGACTAGTGTTTTGTTAATGTTTGTTTGATTTTGAAAGTATTTTCGAAAGAGTATAAACTTTATCGTTGTCAGTTATTATTCCCACTAAAGAACACGTGTTGAGAGCATTATTCCTTAACAGGGGTTTTGATATTACATGTAACACATATAAAACGCCATTAAATCAAGAACAAATAATATTTCAAATGTAGAAACTAAGGAATGGGAATAGAAAGGTTGGGATTACAGAAACATTTTGGTACTATCTGACATTTCACTCCATGGTGCATCTAAGTATTTCGTTGTGGATACACCTTTTTGGGCAGATAAAATAAGCCCCTATTTCTGGGCATAATCTGGATTAAAATGTTTGAAATGAATTCGATTTCTCTTGCACGACAAATCGTCAAGTCTATATCCAGCAGGCCTTGATCTTGCATTTCGTTTTAATGTTCCTAGTTTGATGGAACTGATGAACACATGATGTGGTTGTTTGTTTCATTTGAAACATAATTAATTGGTATTGAACGACTAGCAATTTAAAAAAAAAAAAAACTATTTTACGGTTCTGTGTTCCGACAAAGAGTAACTCAGTTTTCCTACTTTCCAGCTTTAAAATGTTTAACGCGTCTCTTTCCACAATTCTTCCTTCACGTTGGAAACTACAGAGTAGTTCTGCACACATTCTATATATCCTGAATAGATTTTTCTTTGATTTTAAAAATAAACCTAAAAGTTTGACTTAATGGAAAATAAGCTTAATAATTCCCACTGATAATTGAATAAAGCATGTTCCCCCTGCAGAACTCATTATTTTTCAACTTTTCGTTTATTCTCACTAACAGAGATCCGAGACGAGACTTTTCACTTTCGTCTGCTTTGTAAAGTGTCTGACGTTTTGTATTGGCTTATAACTTCTCACCTTTATGGAAATATGTATGGTTCTTGTCCCACTTAATAGTTACCATTAGACGTACTCTTATTCAAGTAGCTTCTCTTCTATAATGAATTAATAGTCTCTAAATTAGTTGAATATTTAAACTGATTCTTCAAAGAGAGACTCGAGAGGAGACTTTTTAGTTCTTGCCGCTTTGCAAAGAAAATTAGATTTTATCATTGGCTTAGCGACTTAAACTCTTTCCGGAAGCATTATGAGTCTTGTTAATCGATTGTGCATTCATTTCAGTAAGGTGTAAGTAACTTTTTTTTTTAAAGATGTCCTTCTTCTTCAGTGCATTGTATTGTGCAAGAGGCAAAGCTTGTTTGAAGACTAGTATTTAGGTTTCTATTCGCAATAAGATTCATTCTTGCTTTTCCTTCTTTCGAATGCACTTCATAACAGAAACATAAATAAAATAGTTGTTTCCATCCATGTTGATAAATGCTATGGGTAATAAATTTCCCTGAGTCAATCAATTAAGTATATTATAATAAATGACGCATAATGTATCATATACTATATTTTCCGATACCTAGCAAGTTCCTGAAAATTGCACGGCTTCTTACAGTCAAAGTATTAACAAAGTAGTCATATTCGCTGTGTCTTTGGCGACAACTGACTAAATGCACATCTTTCTTTCATCTTCCAAGCGTTTATCTTCTGTTGGATGAATATGAATACGTTGCTGCTTTGGTTATTAAACTTGAAATTGTGTTCATAAATTGAAGACGGTGGGCTGTTGTACCGAAGAAATGATACCTATACCTGTAGTTTAATGTTCGCATCGAGTATATACATTGGTGTACTGTAAGAAAGGTCGTAAGAAAGATTCGATAATGTTTACCAAGTAAGTAAGTCGTAGTGGCACTTTAATGCTCTCTGAGGTTTATTACTCCAGATATTTCAGTGCGCGAAACCCTTGTTTTGAAAACCAACTGTAAATAAAATTAGTTAAAACTTTTCAAGTGGTTTAGATTTTTGTTCCATATGAATATATGAAGAAAACGTTTATTTCTATTGTCTATGCTATTTTAAATTGCTACACTAAGTTGCAGAACACTTTTGTGGAGTTTTCTGTTTTCATTTAAAAGTAATTATTTATTATTAAACTAGATGCAAATCACAAACAAGTGTTACGAGTCTATGCTCTTAAAATAAATAACAGAAAAGAGTGAAGACAACAGGCTTTGTAAAATTTAACAAAAAATTTATTTCTCTAGAATACAAAGTGAAAAATGAGAAAAAAAAGAACTTACGGTATTGCGAATTAAATCCAAAAGTAACCCAAGAATTAAAGGCACAATTCCTAGTAATAAACAGTCCTGAATAAAATTCAATTCAAGTCCCGAAGAGATTTAAAATTGAAGGCGATGACGTGTCTGTTATAGCCTGTGAAGTGCTGATGTGTCAACAATCTCTTGTTGAATCACATAAATATTATACCAGGTTTGATTTCAGTATAAATTCCAATTAATGTCTGTATCCAAGAATTTTTTCAAAGCACTTTTGTATTTCCAGAGAAAATTATCACCTGAATTCAATAATTTGAAGAAAATACAATTCAGCTCAAACTGGGCACAAAATAATACAGCTTAGAGTGCTAGTTGTTAAAGCATGACTGGTAAAATCCTCACAGTCACAAGATAATATAGTTCTCTGCTTTACCTTAGGTCACAATTAGCATCTTCTAAAAACAATCATTACCTAATGGAAAGTAACCTTCTAGAACGATTTAATGAGTCTTGTTTGTTTACAACACAATAGCCTACAAAATTCACTTAGGAATCTCCAAAACCCTGACCCTGACGCCTTCTTGTTTACCTGAATAATAAACCTGATAATAAGCTCATACACTTAGAGAATAATGAAACTATTATTAGTTGTTTAAATAAATGATATTAAAAAAAACGTCAATCAGGTCAAGCAGAAATGTATTCAGTTTTGGACAAGGTCAAATCCTGCAAACAATGGTACATTACAATAACATGTAATGAAATAAAAAATTTAAAGCTAAGAGACAAATAATTAAATTATATATACATAACACAAGCTATAATTCAACCATGTTTTATAAGCTTCTTGTTAGAAAATTGTTAAAATAATAAGTCTTGCCATAAACGAGCAATCCTTGAAGTCATGGTAAAACTATAGTAAAGTGTTTCCATATTTAATTTGATTATATTTCCCGGGTTTGATCTTTTTTTCTCGGACATTATTTCGAAACTGCACAAATGCTGCTTAGATGATACATTTGTTTCATACTGATAGAAATATGTCCCTGAAACGTAATAGTAAAGATGAACTCAGTATGATTAAAGAGAAAGAAGTCGATATTTACAAATGATTTCTAGAAATGAGAATCATGATGGAATATGTGCTTTAAAACCGAAGGGGTGCAAAAATGGTACCCCATCGTTTAGATTCATGTTACGCACATGGCTACCTCATTTATAGCTCTCGCTTCAACTTTATGATGAGGTGTTAAGAAAAGTTGTTCACTTGGTAAACAATCTGACTACTTTCTTGTAAACCAAGAGAGCTTTTAGGACAGTAAGTGAATGTGTACAAGGCAAGTAAGTGTATAGAAAAGCGTAACACTTAGCTACACATTAAGGCCATATGTTGCACGTTGAATTGTAAATCAAGAAAAGCTAGTAATGAGACAAATAAATCAAAATCTTTAATAATTTCTACAGATTTTCACATTAGACCACTTTCTTCAGTTTAAGGAACAAATATTAAAGTTGAATGATTCAGGCGATAGCATAGACTGTGACTCATCGAGAACACAAATGCTTGTAGTTGTTAACGAAACTTTGCGCATGTAATTCGTGGTTTCCATGGAGGCATACAATGATATAACACTGATGAAATTTGAATGTAGGAAGCATTGCAATATACAGGTACCTAGGATAATCCATATAATACATACCGAATGGATAGTATATTCTGCATTATGCGTTAAGGTGAATTACAAGGAAGGAAAAGCTTGAAAAATATTCTTAAGTCTTGAAAAGTAAATGTTGGTTTTCAAACAAGCCGTGTTTTTTGTACCATGCATTGTAGTGAAGATAAAAAACTTTCTCAAGGCGCATGTTAATACAACATTCGTAATTTGAAGGTGCAGAAGTTCAACGTTTACAATAGGCATTGATTAAGACACAAGTACAATACTTAATAGAGGGATGTCAGATTAAAATCCGTCACTTTATATTTTGTCTAATCATTGACATTTTACATATCATGATATATTTTAATAAATCTGCGCAAGTATCAGTAACAAAGTCATTTACCTTTCAATTTTAAATTAGATGAATGATGGTGTCCATAATCTCATTGCGAAAGTTGTTTAAATGATATTTGACACATATATTCGTCTTGTGTTTATGCAAGTTTTCGTGACACGTCAGAAAAAGAGTGCAAGTGCGTTAGGGAAAGCAGTGCATGAATAATATCTAAACAGTATCAGTCAGTCTCAAATAGTTTTTAAAAAGTTAGGAATTTAAACCACAATTTAATGAGCGGGCTTGGTATAGTTTTGTATTCATTTCTTTTATTAGCCATTTAGGGTTGTCATCATGAATTATTATAAATGTAAGAATGCAATTTAAAATCGAGATCCCTATCTCTTATCTTTTCATTAATTTTATTTTTTTTTTTGGTAAAGAGTGTTCTCCAAAGAGTTTGAACATCAAAGTCGTATGATTTCAAACCCACTTAAACAGCTGTAGTGGAAATTATCCTTCAATACGCCAGTAGGATTTAAATTATCAATCATAATATATCTAGAATTCATAGAAAAAGATTTGCGTATAGTTCTTGCTTTGTTACGCCATGTGTCTTCCATTTACTCGTTTGTGCACACACCTTTATTAGAAACAAAACCCCCAAAACACTTAAAGGTACTGGCATATAAATTGTATTATGTGTTTTCCGAAGATCCAGATTTTATCTGCGTTTCAAGACTTAACGAAATACTTTCCTTTTCTGGATTTATTAAGTTGGTCTGTAAAATGGTAGATGCATTCTCTGTGATTAGTTCTTTATTGATTTTTTAGATGTAAGTATTTGATGCTTCAAAACCTGCGATTCACAAACTATGCATAGGTTTTCTCTTATAAGCAGCAAATACCTTTCCTTCACTTCTTATTCTAACATGTATACAGTTTAAATGTTCAACGTTCTCCATCTGCTTGGAAACTAGTGACTACGTAGCACAATTTGTTTATATCCAAGTAAGATTGATATTCGATAAATCAACCTCAAAGCCAATATAATCATTTCGTAAGATAACATTTAAAAATAACTCATTCACGTTTTCTTTCTATTCACTTTTATAAGGACACGATTCAATTATTTCTGTTTTGAACACTGTATGGTTATTTGTGATTCCATATTCAAAGCTGATAAATATATTAAGTTAAAATATATTCTACGAACTGAAGCATAATTGTCATTATTCCCTGTAGTCATCCTAGAGAAAGTTGTTCGTTTATATTTCCTTCTAGTTACTTGTAATATGTTTGCCTGTTCCTATTAAGCGGATGGGACATTTATTTGCATGCGCAAAATCAAATATTTCGTCCACATATGACGTATCCAGTTCTCGGAATAATATGTGCAAAAGGTTAGGATTCTCGGAACTAGATTTAAAATTACCATGCAAGCGACTGTGCTATTTAGTTTGCTTTGTCCTTATCTTCTATTGAAGGGTATTCTGTTACTTTTCATGATTGCTCTAAATATATAGAAAACAACATTGTACATTGTGATCTAAACTACTCGGAATAGTGTTTTGTTAATGTTTGTTTGATTATGAAAGTATTTTCAGAAGGGTTTAAACTTTATCGTGGTCAGTTATTATGCCCACTAAAGAAAGGGTGTTAAGAGGAGTATTCCTTAACATGGCTTTTGATATTATAGTTAATACATATAACCAATATTTCAAATGTAGAAGCCAAGGAATGGGAAGAGAAAGTTTGGGTTCACAGAAACATTTTAATACTGTCTCTCTTTTCACTTCATGGTGATTGTAAGAATTTTGTTGTGGTCACACCTTGTGTTCAGATAAAAAGCCTACCTCTGGACACAATCTGGGTTAAAATGCTTGAAAAGTATTCGGTTTCTCTTGTACGACAAATTATCAAGTCTATATCCTGCAGAGCTTGAGCTTGGACTTTATTTCATTTTATTTTTTCTATTTTGATGGAACTGCTACAAGTATAATGTGGTTCTTTTTCTTGCCTTTCCAACATAATTAATTGTTTATTGTTTATTGAAAGGCTCGCAATTCAAAAGAAACTATTTCTCGCTTCTTTGTTCTGATAAAGTGGAAATAGATTTGCCTAAGTTCCAGCTTTAACATGTTTGCTGTGTCCTTTGCACAAGTCTACCATCCCCTTGGAAACTACTTAGTTGGTGTGCACATATTCTTTATATCCTGCATGGATTATGCTTTGACTTTAAAAATAAACCTAAAGCTTTACTCAATGCGAAATAAGCGGAATTATTCCCGCTGATAACTGAATCAAGCATGTTGCACCGAAAACCATATTATAGTTCAATTTTTCATGCAATCTTACAAACAGATTTGAGAAGAGACATTGCACTTCATTCTGCTTTGTAATGTGTCTGAGGGTTTGTTATTGGCTTATAAACTTCTGACCTTTATGGAAATATGTATGGGGTTTTATTTCTGAATAGTTACCATGGAGACACAGACGTACTCGTATTCAAGTAGCTTCTCTTCTAAATTAAATTAGTAGTCTCGTGTAAATTTGTAGAACATTTCCATTTCTATTGTTACACTAGGTTGCAGACCATTTTCATGGAATTTTCGGTTTTAATTGTAAAGTAATTATGTATTATTGAACTAAATGCAATTCAGAAACAAGATATAATACGGTTTTGTCTTATAAACTTCTTGTTAGATTATTTTTAAAAGTAATAGGCTTGCCATAAATGAAGAATACTTGTAAGCATGGTAAAACTATGATACGGTTGGTTCCATGTTAAATTTAATTATATTTCCCGGGTTTGATCTTTTTTTGGACATTATTTCGAAACTGCATAAATGCTTCTTCGATGATACATTCGTTTCATGCTGGTGGAATTATGTCCCTGAAACATAATAATGACGATGAAATCAATATAGTTAAAAAGAAAGAAGTCGATATTTACAAAGGATGTCTGGAAATAATGGGAATCATTTTGTGATGTTTGCTTTAAAAACAAAGGAGTACAAAAGTGGTGGCCCGTGCTTTCAGTTCATGTTAATGGCAAGCAAGCTCATGGATGCCTACATTTACAGCTCTCGCTTCATTTTGATGATGAGGTGTTGAGAAAAGTTTTGCACTTGGTAAACAATTGTAATGCTTTCTTGTAATTCTAGAGAGATTGTATTATGACAGCAAATAAATATGTATAAGGCAAGTAAGCGTATGGGAAAACGTAACACTAAGCTATATATCAAGGCCATAGGTTCCACTGTGAATTGGAAACGATAAAAGCTAGTAATGAGACAAATAAATCAACATTTATAAACAAAGTCTACAGATTTTCATATTAGACCATTTTCTTCAGTTTTAAGAACAAATTTTGGATTTGAATGATTCAGGCGGTAATTTAGAATGTGATTCGTGGAGGCGATCATTAATGCCTTGAGGTTTAAACGAAATTTTGCGCATGTAATTCTTGGTTTGCATGGAGACATGGAATGAGAGAACATTGTTGTAACTTGAATGTAGGAAGCCATGCAATATACAGGTGTCTAGAATGTATCAGATGACGATTATGCATTATATATGATGTATCAAGCGCTTTATACCATATATTTGATTATAATACTAAAATGTTATTATCCATAAAAAAAACTTAATGGATGGTATAGATTGCATTTATGCTAACAATTGCATTAGAAGGAAGAAAAAGCTTGAAAAATGTTCTTGACTATCGAAAAGTAAATTTTGATTTTCAAACAAGCAGTGGCATTTGTACCATGCAATGGAGTGAAGAGGAAAGACACTCTCAAGGCACATGTTAATAAAACGTTTGTAATTTGAATGTACAGAAGTTCAACGTTTACAAATGGCATTGATTAGGACACAAGTATAATACTCAATAGGGAAGTATCATATTAAAAACCTTGACGTTATCTTTAGTCTAGTCATTGGCATTTTACATATCCTGATATTTTTTGATAAATTTCCTTAAGTATCAGTGACAAGGTCATTTACCTTTAAATTTTAAATCTGGTAAATGATGGTTTCCATAAATGCATTACAAGCGTTGTTTACATGATATTTGGCACAAATGTAAGTGTTGTATTTATGCAAATATTCATGACACGTCAGAGAAAGCGTGCAAGTGCGTTAGAGAAAGCAATGAATGAATAATATCTAAATAGTATCAATTATTTTTAAAAAGTTTGTAATTTCAGTCACAATTTAATAAGTGGTGTTTGTATAGCTTTTTTAACTCATTATCTGTATGGGTCATTAAGAGTTGCCATCATGAATTAAAATAAATGGAAGAACGCAGTTTAAAATCGAAATCTATATCTCATATAGTTTCATGATTTTAATGTTAAAAGTGTTCTCGAACACATATGAACTTCAAGGTCGTATGACTTAAAACCCACTTAAAACAGATGTAGTGACAATTATCCTTCAATACAGCTAAAAATCAGACGAACAAGATTTTTCAATAGAGTCATGTCAATGCTGTCTGCTTTGTTTCTTCATGTGTCTTATGTTTACTCCTTCGTGCACGCACCTTTCTTGGAAAAAACCCAAAACACTTTAAGGCACGGGCAAATAAATTGTATTATGTGTCTTTCCAAATATCAAGATTTCATTTGCGTTTCAAGTCTTGAAGAAAATACTTTCCTTCTCTATATTTATTAAGTTGCTATGTAAAACGGTCGATTCATTCTTTTGATTAGTTCGTCCTTCGTTTCTCAAAGGTATTTGATGCTTCAAAACCTGCGATTCAAAAACTATTCTTTGGGTTTCTCTTATAAAGAGAAAATACCTTTGTTTAACTTTTATTCTAACATGTGCCTTATAAATCTTCAACATTCTCCATCTGCTTGGAAACTCGCACAATTTGTTTATAACCAAGTAGGACTGATATTCGATAAAACAACCTCAAAGTTAATATAATTTGGTTAGGCTTATATTAAGAAAAACATAACTCATTAAAGTTTATGTTTCTATTCATTCTTAGATGGAAACGATTAAAGTATTTCTGCTTTGAACACTGTATATCTATTGTTATTCCTTGTTAAACAAGTACTCATCCTGTATTAATGTATGGTTCTTGTTCCTGTTAACAGTTATAATGGGGAGGCATGATAACGCATACTACATGTGCTTCTCTTCTAAAATAATAGAAGTATCTCTCATAACGTCTTGCACAAAATAATGTATATAACTTCATCTCATGTTGATGATAAATGTCAATACATTTAAAAATTGATTTAGAGAATTGAAAACTCCTACTGGAATCATTAACGTCATTTTCACTCACCTGACATTAAACAGTCCATGTTGTGCATGCAAGTCAGATTATTTAGGATCATAGTACTACAATTTGCAAACCTAATCTTAGTTGAACAGTTTGTTTGTTTATTCATTCCTAACAATATCTGAGGAATTGCACCTTCGATTCTAAAGCACTTCAGTGATATCCCTAAAATCAAAACTTGAGGGACTGAATTCGCAAGGGAAGAAGTGGAACCATAAACTTTACATCGCTATCTCACTGGAAACCATTGACTCGATATGCACCTTTTATTTTCTAGAAGGGAATATATCTTATATTCCATGAATTAAGCTCGGAAAAAATACAACGGGCGAAACAATCAATAAATGATATGTTTTAAATGCTTCAGTACATATTGCTGCAATGTGACTAAAACTATAGGTTTAGAAGAAAGAATTATCTTAAAAAAAATAAACATCGTTTAGTTGAACCGCATGCTATAAACGATGAGAAAGTCATAAACGTGGTATTGAACTCGTTTAACGTGTTGTTTTTAAATGGGACATTTAAAGCTTATAAATATACTAAGAAAATGTGCTTTCCAAACTGAAGAATGATTACCAGTAGTCACTCTAGTGATCATTATTCTTTTGTACCTCTTTCTCGTAAGTCTTAATAATGTGGTGTAATCCTGTTAAGTGCGCCGTAAATGTATTTGCATTAACAAAATACCAATGCATAATCCAAATATTATTTATGCAGTATTCGGAGTCATATCAGCCCAAAGATTATAATCCTGGAACTATAGTCAACATTAACACGCGACATTGTCATACATGTTGATTGCCTATCCTTACTCACATAATCTTGAATGTATTATTCGCTCACTTGAGACAACAAATTCCTTGTTTCATTTGCATGGAGGATTCAGATCATTTTGTTGTGACGTAAATAATAGCAAAGAAAATAAAACGTTACAATCTAATGTTATAATTATATTTTGTCATATTTTCTATAATTATACATAACACTATTTGAGCACTATATTCTTAATTCTGGATAACTCTCGTTCATTGTAATGGATAGGAAATTTAAATGTAGATCTCGTAGCGCTCCTCTCAATCAAAATTACCCACATGAACCTTTTCCTCCCTTAAAAAGATTTTAAAACGGAAATGAATGTCGAAAATAATGCATGAAACATTTTTTAAAAAATCCTTGTTTAAACATTTCTATATTATATATTTTGAAACTTAACTAAAAAAAGTTTTAATCATTTGCAATCATATTGCGAGTTATTACAGGTAAACGCGCTTCCGATTAAGAACAATAAGATAATAGAGGAAAAGCTTTAATTTATTATAGCCATATTTAAATGCTCACTCTAAGCAGTGACATTTTAAACTATACATCTTTATTTTTAGCTTCGTCTTAAAATTATCCCGTCTTATTCTCTTAATAAAACAAGATCCTTTAGACTAAATGCTTAGATTTAGATAATAACTGAACATTCAAGTGTTTAATTCGTAATTTTATTTTCTATTCGTTTCATTCTAACAAGACAATTCCAATGGAGAAATGTTTACTGTGCTTCCATTATTTAAATCCAATTGCTTTTGCTAATAGCTATTTTCAGTTGGAATGTCTTTTTTGAAAGAAAACCGGCTTTTAGGATTGTCGGAAGAAACAAAGTGTGCCCATTTTTTCCAGTGTTATCCACGGTGACCTGTAATAAAAATACACTGTTGAAACTTTGCACTTGGTGTCGATTAGAAACGAATCTTTTAATATCATACATTTAAAAATTTAAAAAGGCCAAGAAATTCGATTATCCTAAGAATCTAGTTTGAATCAAAACAGAATTTTAAAAAATGGTTTTATGTATGCTATAGTGTGCATTGGACTGTGGAATGAAACCGTATGTTTAATAACAAGGAACAAGTTTAGCGCATAATATTAAAATCATATTTATGATTATTTGTATTATTTTCTTTCTTTATAAAAGCAAAAAAGTTAACGAGTCTTTTACATGACAATGTAAAATCTGGCTAAAAGTATTTTTCATTGATTTCATTAATTCATTAGGACAGTTGCATGAAAGATATGTGTAAGAAATATTAATGATGTGTATATATAAGTAAATGTTCATAAAGCTTAGTTGGAGAAAACAAGTTCATTTAAGTTTTCTACTCGTTGAATCAAATTTGGGTTACTAACTGAAACATTCAAGTCTCCATTTGTCGATAACTTGAGGGAGGCGGACATGCTGATGAAAATGTTTGAAATGTTATTTCGTTCTCGCACTGCATAGGTCCTTTTGCCCCAGTTGACTATTGCGAAAAACACCTTTATGTGAAGATTATTGATCAGATTGCTCATATCTTTGCATTAAGTGTACAAAGTGCTATACTGAAACATATTTCCCTGCGTATATAGGAACTAATATGAAAAATATGGTTTCTAACAATGTTGTTTAAGTGAAACAAAAAATATTAGGAAATTGAAAGCCGTAAAAGTACGCACGCGTCACCTTGTTTACCATGAAGGACAATACAACCATAGAACTCAGCCTTTTTTAATGAAAATGATCATCTGCTATTAGGTTCAAAATTTATTTATTTTGATGAACATAAAT
>JAECUM010018695.1:0-16620 GCA_016617855.1 Megalonaias nervosa | reverse complement strand
CTACGTTTAAGCTAATACTTTGTGCCATAAAAATTGCCAGGGACTGGGGAATTTCAAAAAGGAGCGATGTCTTAAAATAAAAAGTATTCTGTTTTGTTTTCTATATGCTACTTATCTCGTTGAACAAATGCGAGCATATTATAAGAACTAAATACATATATATAAATAGTTAGGACCAAATAAAGACAGCCCAGAATTTTATTGCCAGAAGAAAGGATTATATTGTAATCGGTGGACACCTTAATTTAGTCATCGATCCAGATTCTGACACTACTAACAATAAAACGAATAATCCAAAGGCAAGTGTAATTCTTCAAGTTAGCTGAAAGAAATACAGTCAAATTGATGACTAACTTGAGCTGAATACTGATGTCCATAGATACATCTGGAGGAACATTAACCCAATAAAATAAACAAGCCATTATCTTATAATCTCTGAAAATGTATTTACAAGAGGTACACATGTTAATACTGAACCAGGATATAGCACTGAGGATTGTTTGGTACAAAATGTAATCTTATGAAAATTAAACTGAAAGAAAAACCTTTTAAAATTTAAGAATTCATTACTTATAGACATGAAATATATAAAAACGATTCAAAATGTAAAATTCCAATGCATCTCCGTTCAATAATCTGATAATTTGGTAAAAAATTATCTGCTGATTTGAAATTCACTATTAATGATTAACGTTTCTTTGAGAAAATAGATTTAGAAATTACAGGAATTACACCATCATTTTCTTCTTTCAAGAAAACGATTCAAGATCAACCGATAAAAAAGATAAAGATTTTTGAAGAAACTAATTAATTAAAAAATATTAAAATTAACTGATAAAGAAGAAAAGTTGAGGAAATTAGGACAATTTTTTGAAGTAAAGGTTATTGCTAGAGCTAAAATGTATTGAAAAGGGGGAGAAAGTAATTGTACACTTCTGTAATCTGGATAGAATAAACTTCTTTAGTAATATGATGCTTGTCCAAAATAATGAATCACTAACAGAAACGCAATAGACATAAGAATTAAATTGTTTAATTTTCATGAATCAGTTATACAATTGGATTCAACTTTATTATTGTTACAGTAAATCATCGATAACTATTATGGAACACGTATCAAAATGGTTTCATGTAACAACTCGTGTTTATTCCCAAAATACAAGCAATACATCACTAACTCCTAATAGTTCAGAAAAGCTCAGCCAGTTTGAAAACTGCTATGAATCTTTTGCATCAAAACTCTAAATCCACAGGTCTTAGCATTATTATAAAAATAACATGGTTTGCAATCTGAACAGGCACCAAACTGAAATTATGTCATGCATATAAATTTAATTGGAATTACAATGAATTTTGGGGCTGGAGTTGGGGTTATGTTTTTAGCTTTTTAGAGAATAATCCATTAATTAACTTTCATACCAAATTTAGCGAAACATTAAAAGCAGTGATAAAATGTATTGCAATTCCTAAAATTGCATACATGTATTAATTTTACCAGATCCATCAGAACAGATTCGTAACGAACTGAAACACTCGTTTACAAATAGAGTAAAATACAATATAAAAAAACCGAAGGCGAATTAGCGGATTCAATGACAATAAATGTTTTAAATTTAAAAATTCTTTAAAACGCATATATAGTTCAGAAGAATATAGACTGAGAATTCTAAAATGGAAAATGCCGATTACAACTTCGGTACCAAATATTAACCATGTCCTTATTTTCTGCTAACAGACTTTGTTCAGTCTGTTAGAAATACTTTGTATGCATTTTGGACAGATGTTTTAGGCATTTCCTCAGAATTTCACATATCTACACAAATTAATTCGGCTGAAGTTTGTTACAAACATCTAAATGATTTAATCCTAGAATAAAAATAATAGGTAAGCGTGTCCTTAATACAATATAGTTATTATCTATGTTAATAATATTATCAAGGAATATACTCTGTGGAAATGCTTTGAAAGTTTCAAAATATGAATCTCCATTAGAACTAACTTAGAGTTTCAAACCACACTGCGTAATATTCTTTTGCTTAAATCCAACTCAATCGCAAGTCATGATATTATCCCCCTGCCTACATCATTTACCATTAGGTCCAGTATGTACGAGCGAGCGGCAAAGCAACATGTGTGGATACAAATGTGAGCTGCAGCTTGCCCAGCTTACCGAGAGACGGCTCAGGGCATATGGTAGCTTTTCAGTGGACCAAAGAAACAGTGGAACACGGTAGCCACCTGGGCGATTGAATAGCCCTAGTTTGGATCACACCGCTCGCCTCCGTAGCATTTGAAATGGGCTCTTGTTGGTAGAGAAATAAATAGATTCAACAGTCAGATAGCGGCCCTGAGTGAAACTAGCCCGGCTGAAGGCGGTCTACTCATTGATGTAATAACCGGCCATACTTTCTTTCTGTTTCGCAGGATTAATAAAAAGTGACGTGAAGCGTGTGTTGGGTTTCCCATCAAATCACAGCTAATCAGAAGCCTCACGAACATCAAAAATTGATGAAAGACTGACTCACGCAAATAAGATTTTTCTATGGGGAAAACAACATTCGACAATCAAAGGAGGCTGTCCGCCCATTATGGCAAACCCAGATGAGACAAAAATAAAATACGCCTTTATGAAGACCTTGAGTCTCTGAAGTGCCAAATTCATCATCCCTGGTGAAAACACAGTGGAAAATACTACAACAATGGTCTCCTCCTACTGAGGAAATGGAAGGAACACAACCCTGCTCATCATTAACACAGTCTTCCGTCTGAAAAAACTCAAGACATCTTGGATGCACTCACACTCCGAGTACTGGCATCTCATTGACTACATCAGAACAAGAGACGGGCAGGAGTGACGAAGGTCATGAGAAATGCAGAATGCTCAACTGACCTTCAAACTCTAAATTCTAGCCTAACAGACGATCGCATGACAAAAAGAGCCCAGTAAGCTAAATGTCCACAACTAGAAACAGGATATTACCAAACGGGCATTTGTTGAAGCACGGTGTAGCCAATCTGTAAAACTTCACACGAACTCAGAGAATGTCGAGGAAAATTGAGCATGCTACAGAGACTGTGTGCTAGGCTACTTCCAAAACAATAAATACCATTACAAAGGCTACCCTCTGCAACATCAAGAGGACTGTCCACTGCAAACGTATATAGTTTCAATACTCAGGAAACGACAGATCAGATTCTTCCTAGGCGCACATGAATTCCATTACAAACGTAGATAATGCTTTGAAGACAATCTGCGGGCCACAGTCATCAGATACATCTCCAGTACTGTGTGCTGATGTCACAACACTGCTAATTGAAACAACAAAGATGCTACAATGATGGGCAGAACACTGCAACCACATCTTCAATCTACCATCATCTATCAGGGAGAAGGCAACTGGTGAACTGAATTAAGTAAAAATCAAATATCGGTTACTGGCAGAAGATTACTAAGCCAGAGGCTAGCACATGGTTGAGAATCTGAATGACCTCTTCCAGTCAATGTAGACTCAAGAAACTATACTCTACAAGTACGAAGATGCCTCCGTAGCCCACTTCTGCAAGTGGAAAGGCAGCATACAGTCCTGCCACAACTATCGTGGCATCTCCTTGATATCAATAACGGAAAATCATCGCCAGATTTCTGCTGAATCGCCTTGAGATACACTTCGATCAAAGGCTCCTGCCTAAGAGTTAATGTGGCTCTAGGAATGTACGAGGGGCAATGCGCATGATTTTTGCAGTTCATCAATTCCTGAAGAAATGCCAGGAACAGAACTCCAACAGGTAAAAGAAATTCATCGTAATGATTCGGCAATTCAATGCTGACATGCTTGCTGACGTCATGAAAGACGGTAAATCATTTGGACTATTCCAAGTCACCAATGGATTCAAGCAAGCTTTTCTTTGGTATGATGTTTGCAGCCATGTCAACAGATGCCTTCCCTGACTATGACACTAGGATTAACATCAGATACCAGAATTATGGCAGGCTCTTCAAACTGATGTAACTTCGGACTAAGACGAAGTCACAGTAAATGCCTTTTGGGATTTCCTGTTTTCTAAGAAATGTTCGTTGAATACTAAATCCAAGTTTGAGAAGCAACAGGGTATAGACAGTTTTTCTTTCGCTTGTGGCAATTGTACTCTCATAATCAGTATCGATAAGACATAATTGATGCAGCAACCTACGCCAGGAAAGCCTTACGTAGAACCCACTATCAGAGAGAATGGCCAAATCGTCCGAGCAGTGAATACGTTCACTATCTCTGCAGTGCAATGTTACGCGAAGTCAGCATGGACAACGAAATGAATCACATAATTGCCAAAGCAAGTGTTGTCTTCAACAGTCTACGCACAAATCTGTTGTAGCGTAGAGGCACCAGTCTCCAAATAAAATGAAGGTCAAAACAGCCAACCCTGCAGTATGCATGCAAAACCTGGACATTGTACCAACACCATGCCAAGAAGTGGGACCAATTTCATATGAGCTGAATTAAATAAACTGATAAGAATAACATCCCTAAGCAAGGGCCCAAACCCTCACGGCTCTCTCAGGGGCAGCCATTCGAAGCACCCATACTCTGCTAACGGAATCACAACTCAGATATGCTGGCCACATCACCAAGATTTCAGACTACCAAACAATTCTACGTCGAGCTCAAGAAGTGAACTGGATCTCACAAAAGAAGCGCTTCAAAGACTCCCTCAAATCAGCTTTGAAACACTTTAATAGTGATACTGAGTCTTTGGAAGATCTCGTTTTGAATTGTTACATCCGAGCCATTCATCCATACTGGAGATACGTACTATGAGTTGAGGAAAATTGCAAAGGAAGTGCAGAACGTCCACTGTTGATCAAGCGGCAGCTCTTTTCCAGTGTACCACAGACAGTCCTATAGTAACAGTAAATTGTTTCTGCACATTAGTATACAAACAAATGTCTCTCACAACAACTTGTGAAAACCAACAATTTATATACCGTATATAAAAGAAAATGGTTTAAAGATATTCCATATAGATATGATTCCTCACCACACAACTATTTTCCAGAACTAAAGGCTATATTCAGGAGTGTCGTGTTCACCATACCTTTCTTTAATATTCTATAGAAGCAGCCATGTCATTTCCACAATACTAATTTAGTTCAACAGAAAGTTCTGTAATTATACTCACCGCAGCAATCTGAATATATAGGCTTGAGAATTTGGGCACGCGCCTTATAATAAGTCGAGGTTGTGTTTTTTTCTCAGAACTTAAACTTTAGAAATGTTCCTTTTCCTAAGTCTTAATGTTGAAAAGTGCCTAACAGTTATCAGAATGCTAAATTGGGCTTAAATTTGCAGCGATGAGCGCATTTTGTTCCAAGTTTTTGGAGCAGTTGAACTGACAAAGTAATAAATATTTCAGAAAGGCGTGGATCGATGGGACTTTCCAATCAAAATTTCTAAACCTCGGGCTAATATGGCTTTACGGTGACCCGGTGGAGTGCAGGCTAATACAATTTGCGAAGTGTACCCCAATTATTTTCTGAATTTCATGACAAATGCAGACATAATTACGCAAACTACGATGTAGCTGCGGTGTGATATTATCAGAAACATTTCTTTCATCATCATTTGTGCTTCTATTCGCAAGTTCTCACCACGCAGGCCTCATTTTGTTTCGTACTAATCAGAAATAGACTTTAAAAGATTGCACATTAAAAAAGGGAAGATTTTCAAGGTCTTATAATGCTCTCATAAGCATTTGTAACAGGATTTTTTTTTTGTTGCATCTGACATTTCCGAAACTGCATTCGCAAAATCCCAGGAATAGAATGTTTTGCATATCAATACAATACAAAATAAAAACGGACTAAATGATTCAGTTACTTGCAGAATGTAACGGCAAAGGCAATATTGAAAACAGCTGAATCGATTTTTCATTTATTCTTCTAGTCCTACAGTTATTTTATAGTGTACAATTCCAGCGCTTTTAGCGTGTCTGTCAGATTGCACAGCAAAATCCAAAACGTCTTTGAAATATTTGTTTAAATTTTGCAGTTCAGATAGAGTATGGACCGATTTGGGATGTAAACTTTCAATCTTTTAGAAACTCCAAAAATTGCTATGTTCCAGAAATGCAAATTTTGTTATTTACCCTACTATACATACTCAATAAAGAGAGATTACAGTAAATATAATTGAAGGCGTTTCTTTCACAGGTTCCGTCAAACCTGAAAAAAGCACTTAATGTTGATAATCATTATTTCAATAATATGTCGGTTTAAGACGATTGATGTTTACCTGGATACATCATATAGTACAGCTCGATTACCAACGCCAAACTATTCTAATCATTTCTTTTGTCTAGCCCACAAATAGTATGTATGTGTGTATGTATGTATGTATGTATGTATGTATGTATGTATGTGTATGTATGTATGTATGTATGTATGTATGTAATATTACGTATGCATGTACGTACGTATCAGTAATATATTTGTGCAATAGGAATTGTTATTGCAGATATATATGTGGAGGAATTGTTACACTGTGATTCTGTCGGACTTTGGCTCTTCTTGGCGTGTCATTGTTGGTATTGTATTTAACATCCTTCTCGGAACTATTATCTTCGTCGATGTCATCCAACATTTGTATGTAAATATAAATGTTGGAGCAAAAGCCGCTGAAATAATAATAAACACAATTATGTGAGAAGAATTTAAAATACCGCTTAAACATAAAGATAAAAATGTTTACCAAAACATAAGCAATCAGATTTTTATATAAGAATGAACACAAGGAAAATAAATCGGATGAGGACATACCCTTTGGATGCCTAAATCTGTAAACATATTTTTAGCTGATTCGATGCTTTGCTTTCCCAAAATTCGCAGCCCTAGAATGATGATTTTGGTCACTCCTTGGCATTCACCGCGTGCCTTAATTGTTGTAATAACACCAAGGCCCACACAGTGAACACTAACACGTGAACCTAGCTATGTGTAGCAAATTCTCTCAAGCACTTTTCTGTCGTCCTCCTCCATAGATGCTCACACAAATGGGCTTGTCAGTATATTCCATTATGTAATACTGAAATATATTTAATCACGCACCATTCTCCGTGGCACTCTGAAAATTCCATTCACACGGCTGTCAAATCACCTAAAATGGTCATGTATAACGTGCAACGAACTCCGAACAGCGCAGACCCTGAACGAGCGTCAGTTAATGCGCAAGAAAGTTAGAACTACACTGTTGACTTGAAGTCATATTTTAAAAGAAAAATATAATAGAGTAAACCCTTAACTGCCGGCACATAGCATACTGACAGACATTGGTCTGCACTGTTCAGATTTGGACGTGTGTTATGAACGGATGTATGCGAGCGTATTTAAAATTCAATCAGGCAGGCAGATGACCAAAGAGTAAAATATGCAAACAGACACCAGTGAAAAAAAATGGCTTCCTTTTCGATGTGTCCTAGACTGTGCTCCAGAGCCATAGTTTGAGGCTCAGCTCTTTCTATAACATGAAGAAGAAAAATTTCTCCGGAAGCAATCACTTGGTATCTTTCCTATTCTGCTGGGTAATATGCTAAACACTAGTGAGCGGTAGGAATATTTACAAAAAGCACAATATTACTCCATGAATTTCAACATCACGGTACGGACTTCAGTGATTTTAAAATACTTTATCAGAACTATTGGTCGTCGGAAACCTTTACAATATCAGAGAGAGAGAGAGAGAGAGAGAGAGAGAGAGAGAGAGAGAGAGAGATAGCTGTTTTATGTTATAATCCAACATATTAACATGTTGGAGAGCCACAATAAGGAAAGAAGTCATACGTAGTAATTGTACATAGAGAATTTGGAAAGAGGTAAACAGCTTTCATCTCAAAATTTGTACCATTTTCAGCTCGTTCTGGATTAGGTATTTCAGTAAAAGGCATAAAAGTATTTTATATCATGTTAAACAAATTGCCACCTTTAATGGGACTGGTTAGAATTATCATATTCAAATACTAATTTAATGACTTGAAATTGTCACCCTCCCGACCGCGACCCAAAATCATGACTTTATTATCTTGTGGGGAAAATTGAAACAACACTCACAGAAGAAAAGAATTACAAGCAAGTGATCTTACCGTGTCTAAAATAAAGTTATTTGATCTGCTTTGAGCGACTTTTTAAACAAGATACATGTTCATGCAGAATATAATTTGATTTGGAAAGAGGAATTCGAGCTTTCCAAATTGCATTATTACAACACATCCTAGATGAAAGGGTGTTCCAAAGTAGGAAGGACAAAGACACTGACAGTAGTGATTAGGCAAAGTATTTTCTATATATAAGAACTTTCTAAAAAACCAAGATTGAAGTTCACTGCTTTCATTTTTTTTCCAATCCATTAAAATTGTAATATCACATTTTTTACCGTTTATCCGAGCCTATGGCTCTAACAATCTTACCTCTATGATTCCTAATAACACTGCATTTGTTCAAAATAATGGGATACAATTATTTCCACTACCCTATCCCCACCCTGCCTTCAATTTGCAAGATTACAAGAAACAATGGTCGCTTTACAAAATACAGACGTCGTTGCCTTTGTATTTGAACGCTCATCAATGTCCGATAAAGTCTGTCTCATACATCTGCATTCCATGCAATGATTGAAATTTATCCGCCTACTAATGTAGATCGGTGCCACATATTTCGCAATGCAAAAGTATGATCTCCGTTTTTGAAAGTGCCATATTTGTGAACCTTATTTATCTGACATGAGTTATATGGATTTAACAAAACAAAAAATCACACTTTCCAAATTTTCAAGTTTCGACGATAAGTATCGAATCGGAGTTACAATCCGCATTTAGTCTTCATTAAAACATGTCTAGTCCTTGCGAATGCAGAATATGTAAACAACCAACAAAATCTCAACAAGTAAACTCATAATCAGACTATAATATAACAATTGTCTGTTTTGTAAAACGGATTAAATAATCCAAGTGTTCCAAAGAACAAAGCTATACAACAAAGATAGAGTAATACAAATGAGCAGGAAATATTACAAATTCAAACGATGCAGCCGGTAAGGTGTCTCTCCGATGTAAAACTGTTGTTTAGCTTGTAGCCATCGCCAATCGATGGCAATGCTTGCATGAATATTAAACCAAATTGCTAGCACGAACATTATTCACTTGTGACGTGCTAATGCATTCCATTCCCAACACATAGTTCAATGGACAGCAGCCAATCAACTCCCCAAGGTGCAACAACGAAAGGAACATGCAAGCCTGACTATGGCGGGATGTAGCATCAGAAATGCATCTAGTTCGTGCTTAATTGTAGTTACAACAATTGCAGAGAATGAAGACTCTCGTAACGAAAAAAAATTAAAATTCCACATTCTATGAAGTGTGCCACTCAGAAAAACAACATTTATGAATCACTAGGAAAAATTAGACAATCCCATGGGATGTAATAGGATTAATAGCTCCGAAGACTGGTGACTAGTTGCCATGAAAGAAACGGTTATTTGCTCATTTTCTTTTGGATGATTTTTATAATCATGTAAGGAGTTTTGGTTCATAACAAGTGGTTTATCATATTTTCAGATACGTTACAATGCCCTTTGCATTAGCTTAATTTTTGTAATAAAGCAATTTCGTATGTCTTGTTGCCGTTACATTTATATAAACCACTATCGAGAAATGAACATTTCAAATGTTAAAGAGTATTTTTTTAATTTTTTTTTATCTGTACCAGCATAAGATGAAATTTACTGGGGGAATGGCGTTCGAATTCGAGAATAAGTTTAAAAGCAATCGAACTGAGATGTGGACATTTTATTATAGCCTTCACACTTAGATTTTTACAATATTTTTTCGTAATACAAAACGTTATTGTGCGATTTTCGAACATTATATTATTTGGGATACAGCTGTCTGAAGCCTGCAATTTTAATTCCGAGGTTTTGTCCTAAATTGTGTAGTTGTTATGTCTTAAATCTGTCATGTGGAAAAATCTTTGCAAGGTGTACGGCATGTTGTTCTCAGCCGGAGCAATCTGAAAGCATGACATGTGCCTCAGGTGGACATAAAAGAACACCGAAACGAAATCATTTATTGTATATTGTTACTTAATTGTCTCCTTTCTTTGGCTATTGGAAAAAGGCCTTGCGTGTAATAGTAATCATTTTGGATAGCCCTCAACCCTGTGGTTGTTCTTATGTCACTATACCTCAATAACGTGTCACCATTAATATAAAGGATCTCAAATGAGTAATGATTTAAGGAGCTGAACATTATTCATCAAGTTTTATAAATTCAATATAAAATCAACATCACTTTGAGATTCTGTTTATCACATAGTTTTTATTTAAAGTAGAAAGAAAGAAAGATGAGCACCTTGTATTCTCTCAGATGTTGCATCTTTCATTTCTTGCGAGTGAAAAATAGACTCAGACGCGAGCTGAAGCAGTATTGAACAATCTGAAAATAAATAACATTTAGAAGTATATTTTTAATCAATAAAATTAAAAGAGCAACTGTCCTTCTAATCAACAGAACACTTGTCCCGGATAAGATATTGCTTCAAAATTTAACCGCTGCTTGAAATTCCCGATTGTTATTACACAGTTCATTTGGTTAGGTTAGCTATGAGTAGTTGAGGCGTCATATACATGAATTTTATTGTGGTTGTTTAGAATGTTTCCACAGAAACGTGTGTTGATTTCACCGTGGATATTCACCACAGATGCAGTATTGGATTTTGCAGAATAAACAGCATTCCATTTGTTGGATATATCTCTGAGTAAAGTATTAATGGATGCAAAAATTGGGCTAGATGACATATGTAGAGGTGTTTATGAAAATTGAGGCGAGTTTCCGGTGCTGATTTGCATTAATTTAGCAGTAGTTATTAACTTGTTGATGTTTTTGTGACCGAATATTTGGATTATTTCATTTGGAAGAATGCTGAGATTGGAAAGGATTATGTTAGTAGGGAGTATGGCATCTGTTAAGATTCGTTTTGAATGAGAGGCGAGTTTATTTATACATCGACTGCGCTTGCTATGGAGGTGGGGAGACAGTACTAGGTTCGGACCCACTCCAAGTTTGTATCTACTGTCTCTTACTTCCATTGGAACGTGTCTTGAGGGGTATGTTCCGACAGACGTAACCTTTTCTCCTAATGCCCTTTGGGCAATTAATTGGAAAGATGGTAGCCAAATTATTAATAGCACTACAAAATTATTAGGTTCCTGGAGGCGGCAAAGGAGAATTCACATGGCTGAAGCCAATCAATAATTACAAGACTGTGCAAGAATTTCATGGGCTTATCGGACCAATCAGGTTCACATTATGTGATATGTTAACATGTTGATATATAAAATATATTGAACTTGACACAATGTATGCAAAATGTACCAAATATGTCATAAAGCAAGATAAGCAATAGTTTGAGGCCAGTTAAACCAAATGATTTCTTAAATATTTGCATTAAAAAATTCTAAAGAATAACATAAAAAAGTATAAGCGTTAGTATTTAATTGGCAGTTGAAACATTCTCGGATTTATTTGCAACCTCTTATAAGGATCTACTCTTCGTACATCCGGCCGGATGGTCGTTCGCCTAAAGTTTACCAGCTTGAGACTTATCACTACAAATTAAAAGACGAAGATGTTCATAATGTGCATGGCCCTGGTATCATAGCAAACCTTGTATCTCTAGATGGCAGATGATCATTGTAATGTATCCACTACTGCCATAAGCAGTCGAGGCTTATATCTTGTACGGGAAGAATCAGTGGTGTGAAAATAATTTTTAAAATTCTCAGACGACTTAATTCATTTTCGCCTACTCAAGTTCTTGGAGGAAATGCCAAAAGGTTCTTCAGCGTCAGGAGCCTGGATACTAATTCACTATCGTTTACTGCATCCATCAGCACCAGAAACTCTTGACCACTCTTAACAGCTACGTGTCAACGTATTTTGTGGCAAAATTAATATACCGAACCTTAAATTGGATTGTCTCCACAAAGTTAGAATACACTCATGTAATGCAAGATTGTTCCCTGCTTGGGCTTAGAGTATCGATTTTTGAGGTTGAAGTCCTGTGATAAATGATGGCCTTTAACACAAGAAAATTTGCACTATGCCTCTAAAGAAATCAAAATTTTCGATTAAACTGAATAGATGGATAGCTTTAATTGTAACAATTCTTCAGTGGCGAATATTTCTGTCCAGATTATATTTGTTGATTAAATCTTAGTATTTCATTGCAGTTTAGCTTGATATATTATGCGATAATTTGGTTGTTCAATTACATTAAAGTCTACCCTTTATTTTCACTTTAATGAAGGAACATTTTTTCCAGAATGTTTGGAGAATCCATTGGTTGAATAGAACAATCAAAGTCATTAATGAATCAGAATTAACTTTAAACTCGTCTGTTACATAAATTGATGCATAAAACGAAATAAAAACCGAAAGCCTCAGTTTAGAAATACAAACACAGTAAAATTGTTTGTATTTAGTGGATATAAAATGAAAATAAGTAAAGTATGAGTTAAATAGCATCAATGGCTTGCTATTAAAAATTCCCACGAGTTTTTATTTAGAACCGTACCCCTTCCATCAACGTTAGTATTTGAACTCTGGCTCATGTATCTGCATTAAAACCCAAGAACTGCAAATTAATTTTGTTTTGGTATTCTTTTACCATTTCCAGTGAACTTTTCATCGCTGTATATAATTCTCAAAGCTTTGAAAATTCTACCTTCTTAATGTTTTTGGGCGCTAGATTCACGAGAAGGAAAATCACTAAGCATTTGCCACGTATAACAAATGAAGTCAAAGAACAGTTACAGATCGTGTCAATGTATATAACTCTACAAGTTAAACATAAACCTGTGCAAACATGTCTAAAATGGGAACAATCCGATGGCAAGGGATATGGCCTATTTCGTTTCGGACATTGAGAATAAAATTGGCCACAAAATGTGTCGATTCTATGACCATCCTTCAATTATTCAAATCATATCTCTTCTTTCCAAATGCTATTTCAGGCCTAAATAAACCTTTGTTCTTTAGCAGACGACATTTGGCTCTCTGGCAATGAACGGACATCCCACAACTTGTCAGCTAACTACAAAGTAAGACTTCTCTTAGAGCTTACTGTAGCCATCAATAATTTACGAGAGACAAGATACTATTCTCAGAAGAGAAGTGATGGTCATAAACATGTTTCATTCTTGCTTCCCATCGATTGGTCTGTACAGCTTGCCTGCAGAGAGGATTTTTTTGTGTTCAATAGGTTTAGCTTGGTAGAGATATTTATTTATGACCACATCTCATATATCGTGTGTGTATATATATATATATATATATGTAATATATATATATATATATATATATATATATATATATATATATATGCATGTATAGTATGCAACCTGTATCAATGATATACCTCAAGATGTATAAATTTTTCATTAAAAGGAAACGTGGCTTGCGATGGAGGGGGGGGGGGGCGGGCGTCCTTTAGGACATTTTCATATTTAATTAATATTAATCGATTTTTAGAACATTATAGTAGGTTTAAGAAACAACAACAACAAAGGATTAAATACGTTACAGAATTTTGTCTCGTAACCGACAAATTTAACGTATAGTGTTGACTTTGTATCGTTATTTTCATAAGTCATTAATGGTTAATGAGTGGAAATTCATCATTGATCTAAAGGTCTGCAGTTAAAAGAACGTTTATATATTCGTAATATTGCGCCATTGGCGGATCACAATTTGATTAACCAACAATATTAGTATATCAAATTGCTTTATACCAACACTTTAAAAGCCATGTTATTTTTAATGTATGTGCTCTCTCTCTCTCTCTCTCTCTCTCTCTCTCTCTCTCTCTCTCTATATATATATATATATATATATATGTGTGTGTGTGTGTGTGTGTGTGTGTGTGTGTGTGTGTGTAAGGGCGAATGTGTTTACTTCTATAGAAATCTTTGCTAGTTGTTTCGTATTACAATGATTCATCTATTTCGCAGATGATCATGTATAAATAAGAAATTGTTTTGACTAAGTGGTTAGCTAGCCGAACTTACGAACAAAAGGTTTCAGGCTGGAATCCTACCTCCGACTCAACCAAGACTGGCTACCGTTCTGTGTCCTTGGGCAAGCCGCTTTGCCTCGCAATGTTGCTATGACCTAAAACAAGGAAACGAATCGTGTAAAACTTACGATTATAAACGCTCTTCTCAGTACATCCAAGTACACCCAAGAATCACACTGAGGTTTACCTTCTAGTCTAAACTCTCATATCGTGTCAATAAATATCGCTTCGAAAAAATTTTCTTGCTCTGATTTCCAGAAAAAAAGAAAAGAATCTGAAATGTCCATTTTATTAGTTTAAAAATTTTTCTTGATATAAAAGAAAAAGCAAAACCCAGTTCAAAAGAAAATCCCAGGCTCTAATCAGAGAAAACTGAATCCTCGGTGCGGAGTTTAATAAAAAATAAATCACTTGGATCGTCGCTATATCTGTCGTGTTACTGAAGAGCAACCGAACCTATATATACCTGTTTACTGTCATTTATTTGATGATTTTTTCTTGCGCACTGAATGAATTAGTGTAATTATTTTGTAAGAAATATTTCCGGTGGCAAAGAAAATTATCTGATAAACCAGATCCTTGTTGGATATAAATATCGACTATTTTATAATCTGCCAGCCGTTGAGAACATGTAAATTCTTCATTTAATTCAAAGGCATAGCGATAACAATTATTACGATGAAATTACAACGGTACTGTTTGCTTGTCATGTACCTTGTCAGGTAAACATATTTTTAATAAAACTGGTTTTAATTCATTTCGTCCACATCGCACATTGCTAACTCTGATGCTACCGCGCCAACTCGGCCACCATAAGTCCGTAGAAGTTCTTATTACGGTATTCTGGACCAGTAAACACCAGCTAAAATAACGATTAATAGCTTGATACACAGGACAGCCGTGTGTAAAGGAGTTCACAGGAGGGATGCTCGCCCCCACCTCCACCCTCACCCATCTCTCTCTCTCTCTCTCTGTCTCTCTGTCTGTCTGTCTGTCTGTCTCTCTCTCTCTCTCTCTCTCTCTCTCTCTCTCTCTCTCTCTCTCTCTCTCTCTCTCTCTCACACACACACACACACACACACACACACACACAGAGTATAGCATACAAAAATCATTTTCTGATTTTGGACCGGTCAGAATGTTTATGTTGTTCAGTTCGAGAAAATAATTGTTTTGGAGTATGAACAGAAACGACTATGACGACATCATATTACCACCCCAAATATCACGACATCATATTACCACCCCAAATCATTGCATACGCTTCTGAAGAAAACTTCTATGTATCAATCCCTCTTCCATCTACCGCCACCAAGCACCTACAACCTCCAGTTCTGGCACCACAACATTTACACCTTCCCAGAACCACACTTATTACTGCCATTACTACTACAGGTAGTACTGCCACCGTTACCCCTGCCGAAACTTTCACCACCACTACCACTACTACTGCTATTTATAATATTACTAGTGCTGCTGTACAGACAGTGTTCCCACCCTCTAACATCAATGCCTCAACCTTTACCACCCCATAGTTACCACTACTACTGCTGCAGCCACCGTCTCTATTTCTACTATTACTACTACCACTACAGCAACAACTGCTACTACTACCAATACTGCAGGCTTGCTAGCAGATAAAGCAGTCATGGTGAAAGTGGCTGTTAGGTTAGCAATAGTACTGGTTGTGGTAGAAACAGTTTTGATAATTGTTTTTAAGGTAGTGGACATGTGAGAATAGGTGGAACTACTAGTAGTAGTAGTTGTTCCTCTTGCTGCGGTGGGGGGGGGTCTTGCCATTTTCGTCGTTGTTGCAGTAGCAGCAACAATGGTTGTAATAGTACTGACAGTAGGAGTATTGGTAATTACATTACAAAGTTTTAAATTAATACAATAAATCTTTACGAAGAAACTGAGAATCGGACAGCAATACCATATTAAAATATGTGTCAAGGTCACAATGAACAGAATTTCTTTTAAACGCAAGCATGCACTAAAACGACGGATTCCATGCTGGTTACCATGTTGGTTACATTACTAATCGATAATATGTCCTCCTGTACTTTTTCGATTTTATGCGATCACTTACAAATATAGTAGTTCATGTATGAATTGCAATCGATACTCACTCATTTCATCCTCGGTGGTATTTGTTTAAAGCATCTTCTCGTGTCAACGAGTGCATGAATGATATGAAAAGCAATTATGTTCATATCTAATTAAAACATGCCTTTTAATCTCTGTTTAAAGATATGCTTAATTGTAGTAATATAGTAATATATCTATTGCCAATGATGTGGAATTGTAGGTAATATAGTAATATATCTATTGCCAATGATGTGGAATTGTAGGTAATATAGTAATATATCTATTGCCAATGATGTGGAATTGTAGGTAATATAGTAATATATCTATTGCCAATGATGTGGAATTGTAGGTAATATAGTAATATATCTATTGCCAATGATGTGGAATTGTAGGTAATATAGTAATATATCTAT
>JAECUM010018694.1:0-20557 GCA_016617855.1 Megalonaias nervosa | reverse complement strand
AAATGTGCGTCAGTCTTAGTTAATGGAACCTGATTACTACGTAAAATCTAAAATAAATAATAAAATATCTTAAGGTTACCAAAGAAGTCTTTGTATATTTCATTTTTTTTTTTCTTTCTTCCTCATCTCACTGCAGTGAACAGTGATGTTCATAATATTGCAAAAACAAATTTGATCAGCTAGTAGCTATGCTTAGGCCGTCCACGGAAAATGGTCCATTAACTGGTTTTCAACTTGTACCCTCCGTAGCAACAGACAACACACCAGCAGCATCCATGGTCTCCAGCCTGTGTGGAAAGCACTGCTGCACTTACAGGCACAGCTGTGGATACAGGTAACGTTGTCCAAATCATTTCTGCCTCCAGGGGCTTTCCCAATCATAATTTGTAAGTTCGTCGGTCTCCCCATCCACTCTAATCCCTGACAAAGTTAAGGCAAACATATGGGCGGGCTTACACATTGAGTTGTCTACCCTCCTGAATACCTCGCAGGATGCGGGTTTAAAATTGTAGTTACATACGCACAGTACTGGTCCTGACCTTAGCATTGTCCTAAAAATTAGGAATGTCCAACTCACAATAGGACAGTGGATTCTCGTTTGGAGCAGGTTCACAAGTGTCCTATGTTAAAATTGTCCCCTGCTTTTGTACTTCTCTTCTCCACCATATGGAAACTCTCTTTTAACTTGAAGCGATACGCGCTGATATGAGGTACTATGATGAAAACATTTGACAATTGGTTGCAAAGGGGGAAGCTAAATTGGGTAACACGAATCTAGAACTCTACATGAAGGCTATACTAGAGTCGGGTCATAACAACTACACGCAAAACAATCCCTCTCAAATTACAAACATAAAGTGTCCGAAGCGAGTTTGTTTTATTTACCACAAAAGCGGTCGCTGTTAATCGGGATTTTCATGCAATATTCAGCACAAGTGCTTGAATTGTTTAGGGGGACACTCATTCATTCGGTATATAATTTGCGCCTACGTAAATTTACATGAAACAACAGATGTCGTTATAGCTCGTCGATTACTAGGTCAATAAAAATATTTTCAAGCATCAGCAACAAGTTGAAATAAACTAGTTGAAGCATAGCAAATTTAAAGGTTTAATTCCTGTAGAAACAGCCATGTAAAGTTTTGCAAACACAACGGTTTTGTGTTTCATTTATTTGTCTTGTCTATGTTTTTGTATTTGCCTTTGAAAAAGATTCATTAAGAGTCGAAAGCGCTCAGGTTAGTTAGATTCTAGTTTTGCACTGTTCGTTGTCAGTTTATTGCATTTATCTTAATCAATCCCTGACACACGTGATCCCTTGCTGGATCCAGTACACTTGAAAGAACTGTTATTCGCCATATGATTTGTATTCTTTATATATATATATATATATATATATATATATATATATATATATTGTTACGTATCTAGGCTCGTACAAAAGTAACACAAAAAGAGTGAAGACATCAAGCTTTGTGAAATTTAACAAAATAATTTATTTCCCTAGAAAAACAAGGTAAAACTAAGAAAAAGGACTTACGGTTTACGAATCAAATCCAAAATTAATCCAAGAATTAAAACATATAAGTCCTATCAATGAAAAGTCCTAAATGAATCACAGTTCGAATCCCGATGAAATTCCAAGATGGAAGGCGATGACGTATGCCGAGACCTTCACAGTGTTGTCGTGTCAACAGTTCCTTGTTGAAGCACACAAAAAATAATATTCCTGTTTAGAATTTCTGAATAAATTTCGATAAATGCCTTTGTCCAAGAATTCTCATGAGCACTAGTATTTTCCAAGGTAAATAAATTACTAATTCAAAAACATAGAAAATTTCAACTCAAACTGGTCCCAACAATACACCTTTAAGTGCCGGAGATTTAAAGCCCAACTGAACAAATTGCTATGAAGAAAAGAGTTATACAGTTAAGTTTGGACGCAAAACAGATTCCCGTATAAGGTCAAGTGGTGACCTTCCAGGACATCGTAGAAACTTTTTCACATGTCTAAAGTCACGTACTACAGTATAGCATTAATTAAAATCAATGGTTATCACTCTAGGAACAACAATTAGTAAACGTTGTTTACATAGAACTACCTTACTGGTATTGAGTCAAGGTCAGCAATTAGATACTATGTTTCAACTACTGGGTTGTTTATCAAGTCAAACAGAAATGAATTGAATTTCTAAAAAAAATCAAATCCAGTAGACAAAATTATCATTACAAAAACATGTAATGGAATAAAATAAAATTAAAAAAATTAACAAGTAACAAACAAGTAATTAAATAACATATACATCACACACACACACACACACACACACACACACACACCAAAGAAAAAGAAGGATTTATAAAATAAAGTTTTCCTTTTGCCATATGTTAATTATATGTGGGGTAACAAAAGTACATAAGAAGAACACTTATGAATTGTACAAAGTGTACATGAAATAATATTTTTATACATGGGAAAGTGCATCTGCTATTAAATTGCCTTTTTCCTTGATGTGCCTGATGTCAGTATTATATTCTTGTAACAACAAACTCTACCTTAGTAATCTCTGATTTCTGTTTTTCATCTTTTCGATGAAAGTAAGGGGATTGTGATCACTAAACATAATAATCTTAGAAGGAGTTGAACTATTGTAAACTTCAAAATGTTTTAATGCCAATATCAAAACTAAATGTTCCTTCTCGATTGTTGAATAATTTCTTTGGTGCTTATTTGATTTCTGAGAACAATAGCACTCTGGATGATCAACACCATTTCTATCTTCTTGAATCAACACTGTTCCAACCCCAACATCACTTACATCAACAGACAGTTTAAATGATTGACTGAAATTTGGAGCTGTGAGACCTGGCGCACTCTTAAGTATGGCTTTTAACTTATCAAAAGCCTCCTGACATTTTTCAGTCCAAAGAAACTTGTTTTACTTGCTCAATAAATATGTCAGGGATTCAGCAATTACAGAAACATTGGAACAAAATTTCCGATAGTATCCAGCCATACCTAAAAATCGCACCAGTTGCTTTTTACTGACAGGCACAGGGAATTCAGAGATAGTCTTGACCTTAGCATCTATAGGTATAACTTGTCAATGTCCCACGATATGTTCTAGTTTTGTTACACAAGCACGGCAGAACTCACTTTTAGATAAATTGATTGTCAAACTTGCATCAGTGAGTCTGTCAAAGAATTTCCGAATTGTAGCTTGATGTTCTTTCCACGTGTCGTTGTAGATGATGACATCATCGATGTAAGCATCACAATTATCTACACCAGAGGTAATCATATTCATTAAACGTTGAAAATTACTTGGCGAACCCTTCATCCCCAACAGCATCACTTTATATTGATAAAGTCCATCTGGAGTCGCGAATACCAAAATTTCCTTTGCTCTTTCCGTTAGTGGAATTTGCCAAAATCCTTTCAGAAGGTCAAATTTGGTGACATACTTGGCATTTCCAATTTTATCAATGAAGTCATCGATTCTTGGTAATGGAAATGAATCCGTTTTAGTCATACTGTTCACTTTTTAATAATCCGTGCACATACGGAAAGTTTTATCTGGTTTCGGGACAAGTATACATGGTGAACTCCAATCATTTTACTGGGCTCTATGAAATCATTCTCCAACAAATACTGAATTTCTTTTTTCAAGTATTCCTGTTTGAGAGGGTTCATCTTGTATGGTTGTTGTTTCACAGGTTTGGAATTTACAATTTCAACATCATAAAAAATTTTGTTTGTTCTCGTAGAAACATCTGGAAATAAGTGCTCATATTCAATAATAACTGGTGAAGTTCTTTCCTTTCTAGTTGTTGCAAATGTGAAAGTGTCTGGTCCAGCTTATTCATAATTTCCGAATTCCAAAGATTTGTCACTCCAAAATCAATAGAGTCCGATTGCATTCCTTCACTTAAATCCTCAATGAGTGGGACAGGTACAACTAATTTAATTGCATGATTAACCTGGCTATCTTTCTCAGTATAGTGGTACTCCTTTAATTTATATAGATCAGAGTGCTATTATTATAATTTAACTCATTCATTTTCTTCTTAACTTTGTGAGGGCTGTAATACCTGATCTGAAGAAACTTTTGAAGAATGAGCAAGAGATAAAGAACTTTATTAACAGACTCAAAAGTTCTCTCCATTGACGTTGTGTGAAACCATAATTTCACTTTTGACTTGAATTGCTGAATGCTTAATTTAAGCATAACTAGCTAGAAATTTCCAGACATAAAACTTGACTCTTGACAAGATTGGACAGATCTGGGAAGGCCAAACTGAGTTAAAAATAAAACTTTATCAAAGCTTTTAATCTTGTTTTATTTTAATATTCCTCAGAGGAATTGCTTCTGAGAATCTCGTTGACGCACACATAATGGTCAACTTGTATTGGTTGCCTGATTTGGTCTTAGGTAAGGGACCTACACAATCTACAATTATTCTGCTAAATGGTTCGTCAAATGCAGGAATAGGTTGCAAATGAGCCTTAGGTATCTTCTGATTGGGTTTTCCTACCATTTGACAAGTATGACAAGATCTACAAAATTTACAAACATTACTTTTGATTTTTGGCCAATAAAAGTGAGTCAAGATCTTGTGATAAGTTTTATTGATCCCTAAATGACCAGCCAGAGGAGTTTCATGGGCCAGACTAAGAATTTCCTGTCTGTAAGATTTTGGAACTACAATTTGATAGTTCACTGACCACTCGTCATTAGCAGGTACCTCAGAATGTTTCCATTTTCTCATAAGAATTCCATTTTTAATGAAATAACAGACAGGTACTTCAGTGGCTTCAATTTCACTAATGGCCCTCTGAAACAAACAGAAGATCTCAGGATCTTTTTCCTGTTCGATGACAAGTGATTGTCGTTTATCACCCTGATTAGAAAAAAGAGAATGAGTAGCTAAAAGAGGATCACTGTGATCAATATCTTTTGACTGATCCAAATTAGAAGTGAAAGTGACCTCATCAATAGCCTGAGTAATACATGTGTCAGCTAAAGGAATACTTTCCTTATCAATATCATTCTCAAGAGCTTTCTTTGCCACAGCTCTAGTAACTGCACAAGCTGGGTATAAATCAGGGAATTCTTTTTCAATTGGATCAACTTTCTGATCAAAACAAGGCTTGTCAGTAAAAGTGGATTAACCACAGACTTATCTCCAGCTAGATCGTTGCCTAGTAATAAATGAATGCCCTCAACGGGTAAAGAATACACTATTCGACTTTCACGGGTCCTGAGACTAAGTCTGATGACAAATTTACATAATGGAGAGGAACATTAAGAAAGCCGCACTCTACATCCTGAATAATAACACTGTCATTAGAGGAAGATTTCTCAGAAAAAGGCAAAGTACCTGATAATAAAAGACTCTGAGATGCTCCTATGTTACTTAAAATTTTAATAGGGGTAGGATTGGCCAAATCATCCAAGAGTGATATAGAACCCTTCGACATGAATGGTTCATTATTCTCCATGATAAAGTCGGACTGGGGTTTATTAGACCCAACAAATGTATTGCTTTCAATACGTGACCGTGACCTTGACCTCGTAGAAATAAGATCATTTGGGATAGGTCTGTCTTGATTCTGATGCTGATTTTTCAATTTGAAGCAATCAGAAACAACGTGTCCTTTCTTCTTGCAATAGGTACACGTAGGAAGAGACAAGGATTTTTGATCAAGCTTATCAGAAGCTAAATTTTTAAAAGTTGTGCCAGATTGAGTTTTAGAATGACTCGTATTAGTCTGAAATACCTTCTTATCAGAAGACTGCTGACTGAAAGACTTGCCTACAACAGGAACTTCACGAGCTAAAAAATACTCGTCAGCAGCATGAGCAGCATTTTCCAAGGTTTCGATCTTATGCCAGCCAGCCGTTTTTAAGAGGAATGACAATGGAGTGCCAATTATAACGGGCAGTGCTGCTGAAATTTGTCTTTTTAGCGTTTGTAGTATTCCAGATAGCCGCTTCAGATTTTTATACCCATTCTTTTACTTCCCTGCAGCCAAGATTAAATGCCTTTGGAAGTGGCATCGGTGCACCTGAGCCTCACCTGATGCCCTGCTAGCAGACAAGGATTCGCAGCCGCTTGGCGAGGGGAGTCGTATTTCGTGGGAAATTTTGCTGATAGTCTCCCGGTGATCGGACAATTTCAATCGATGTTTTCTTGCTAGCTGTATGGAGTTGCTCGTTACGTATCAATTCCATATTTTCGATGAGGGCCTGTATCTGTTTGCACTCCGTTTCCGCGTCAACCAGCATTCTTCTATCTGCGTCGAGATCTTTATCTAGTGCTATCTTCCATCATTTATTTATATGCAGGTATTTATAGTTGTTTAAATTGATAGAGATTTAAAATATTTAAATTTCGGGATATTCACAAGTGTTTAATTCTATATTTTTGGTACGTAGATAGGGACCAGTGCCTCTAGAACAATGGTTCAGGTAGTCTTTAGTTTAAACGAGATTAGGCGGTTGGTTTAAAAATTACACATTCGTTCAAAATTGTTAGTAAATAGTACTTTAGAAAATCCTTAAAACTGGTTTTAGCTTTAATTTTTAAAACTTGACGAAAACACTTTATCGGTACATGATGTATTAGGTGTTTATTAAAGTTATCATATTTTTTTCTTGTTCTGCAAAATGTTGTATTTGATGTAGTTACAGTTTGTAATTGACGGAAATGGTTTTCAACGGCTGATTTCAGTATTTCCAAACTACAGATTTTAAGAACAATTAGTACGACAGCAACAAATGTGTCTAGATTAATGATTGATTGATCTCAATCACAGTCTTTGAAGCTATTATTACAATTTCTTTGAAGGATGATGAAGTAGGGTCACGAAGTCATAGAAATTATCGAAAAAGAAATTTAAGAGAGAGAGAGGTCATATTGATGAATTGTGTGGATGTTTACCCTATTTTCTAGCCACAAGGAAAACTAAAGTTATTTTTTTCAAGAAGAAGAAAAGGAAGAAAAGAAATTTGATTCATGGCAGTAGCGAAAGTTTGGATTTATAAGTATATTTTTATCTCAGACTAAATGAGATGCGAACATGTCACTAAAATCAGACTTCAAGGTAAATATTCAGACGTTAAAGCACTTGAGTTTTTCTTACAAAATAGCAACCAAGGATATGAGATATGATATTTCAAGAAGTACTATATTAAGTATTTCATTTCATTTCAAAGAAAATGGACATTAATCGCTGTATATTTGTACAGAATGTGCAATTAGAGCATATGATCCAAAAGCGAAATGAAGAAAGGGGCTTCTAAATCGGTGCAGATGAACTATGGTTGGAAGCAATTACTCCCATTGGGTAAATGGTCTGTATCACTGCAATACTGTTTCTTCCTGTTGCATTGTAAGGTATTTCCTCGATTAAATATTCCTGCCCTCTTGAATGGAAAATATGCTGGAAAAATAGCATGTTACACTATATTTTCTTTGTCTTTGCATTTTCTGTAACACTAAGCATAAATAGGATTATATTGCATGCAAATGGGATATAAGTCGTTGTCTTATAATAAGTATGACGAAGGCACTCGTTTCAACAGCGAATGAGCGGAAGGTTAGTTTAATATTTAAAATTTGTGTTTATGATTCAATGTCAAAAAGCTCAGGATAGCTAGCTGTCATAATTACAATTGGCCTATAGCTACATGTAGTAGTATAAGTAATATGAGGTTTCTATTTCAGAGACCCCCTACCCCCCAAAACGTTATACGTTAGCATTTTTGTCAGCAGCCTTTTTTAGCTTAAAATGATGACTTTCATATTTCTGACAAAAATATGTTTTGTTGGGGTAGGGGTGTCTCTGAGATAGAAACAACTCAATTACTTATACTACTATTACACTCTAGAAATTATTTTTATAGTTTTAGACAAAATTTATGTTAAACAATAGAATATTATATATAATGTCCTTCTGTCATCCAACCCGACATGTTGGATTTGATCTGACAAACAGATTTTGCAAGAGATTTAATTCCATCAAATCAGCCTCAGGTTATACTGGTATAAAACCTAAAATAATAAGCGATTGTATTAAAAAAGTTGGATATCATATATCGCCAAAATATGGATCAGTTTGGTTATTCGCGACTGAAAATGATGTGAGAATAACGGGTTGGGCAGATGATGTGATGACATTTATTGATAATATGGTTGATATTTTATTTGATAACGATATTTCTACTATAAATCAAACAGTAAAAATAAAAAATATTTTTACAAAACGTATAATCACAACACAGCCCCATATGAATTCCTAGCTTGTCATATGACATCCTAGCAAGTTCAGGGGCATTTGAATTAATCCCCATATGACCCCCCCCCTCCCCCAGGTTGCCATGTGACATCCTAGAAGGATCAGAGGAAATTCGAAAGACGAAACAGACAGCACAGTTTAACCCCATGTGATCCCATAGGTTGCAATATGACATCCTAGAAGGATCAGAGGTTACATATAAACTTACCCTAGGACATACACTGTTAATCCCCATGTGATCCCCTAAGTTGTCAAACAACATCTTAGCAGGATCAGAGGAAATTCGAAAGACGAAACAGACAGCACAGTTTTATACAACCCCATATGATCCCCTAAGTTGTCAAACATCTTAGCAGGATCAGAGGTTACATATAAACTTATCCTAGGACAGCACAGTTTAACCCCATGTGAACTTCTAGGTTGCCATATAACATTCTAGTAAGTTCAGAGGTTATATATAAGGACGGACATACAAACGTGTATATAGATATGATTATATATATATATATATATATATATATATACATACAAACATGTATATACATATGATTATGGTTATATCTTAATTAAGGACAGCACAGTTACATTTAAACTTATCTTAAAGACGGACATACAAACATGTATATACATATGATTATGATTAAATCTTAATTAAGGACAGCACAAACATGCCTTCTCTATATGTCAACATAAATTTACACACACACCCCATCATAATCACCCAGGGAGTGCAAAATTAAACCCACCAAGTGATATGGTGAGAGGAGTGTACAAATATTCTATTGACGCATAGACGGGCTGGCTACGCCCCTACTTAAATAAGCAATTTTTTCGGCATCAAAATCGCCTCCCGTCGCCATATGGCAGTCATGAGATTCAAACCACGGACCTTGAGCACAAGAGTCCAGCGCGTTAGCAATCGGCCACCGGATTTCATTATATATATATATATATATATATATATATATATATATATATATATATATATATATATATATATATATATATATTAAAAAAGTTATTATATAGTTACCTAGGACTACACAGGCTATTACAATATACAGAATAAAAAAATCATAATTATTATAAACTATAGTGTGGATTTCTGAATAAAATAACATTTATTGTAAAATATTTCAATTTCCAAATACATTGGAGAGGTCTATACAATGTGTATAAAATCAGCATTTCTGTCAGTTAAAAGTCTGTGTTTCATCAGCCGTTGCTAGGAGATAGTAAGAAAAATCAATAAGTTTTATGATTCGTATGCTGCACATGCTATCTAAAAATAACTTGCTGTGTGAAGTTAAAACTCATGTGCTTTATAGTCACAATTACAGTTTTTTGAATTTTATGCCTGTCTGTTTGTATGTTAGTTAGAATATTTATAGTCACAATTACAGTTTTTTTGAATTTTGTGTCTGTCTGTTTGTCTGTGCAAGTTCTCTTCTGGAGTTAAATGCATTTTAGAGAGTTTGAAATGCTTTTTAATAAAAACCAACGTTAGTCTTATGTAAGTTCACATAACATAGCAGACAACTGCTTGTTACTAAGTTATGCTTAACGGAGTTGTCTAGCTTGATCAACTAATACCTATGCTTAACGGATTTGTCTAGCTTGATCAACTAATACCTATGCTTAACGGAGTTGTATAGCTTGATCAAAATGCAGTAAATTAAGCAAAAATTTGAGATAAAAAGACTAAAACTTACTGATTATAAGTTTTATAGCCAAAAAATAAACCAAATTTTTACAGTGTAAAATCTAAATCACATATGCTATGTTAGATAACTTACAAAGATTTTAAACTAAGCTGGAGCAGTATTATCTTTCTTTTAAAAAGGTTATATTTCTTGACCAACACATAGTATTTCCACACTCGCTATCATGTAATATGTGCTATCATGATTATATAACGAGAATTTAACTCTACCAGATACTTTACGATGAGATTCGAATAATTCTTTCATCGCTATCTTACTGAAAAGATACTTACTACCTTTTGCAAAAACCTTTGACCTGTCCAAGTCTATACTAATTTTGGTATACCGATTTTGGCTGATTGGATTATGTAAATTATCATATTTCAATGCAAGCTCGTCTCGTAAACTTTCGAGATAACTAAAGTATTTGCTGTCATCTGATCTAATAAGGGAGAGTTTGATTCTGTCAAGTTTACTAAAACAAATACCTGAAATTTCATCATTAAATTCAAATGATAATTGTTGGTTATTGACCATTATTTTTTTTTATTTTGCTATTAACTCCATCTGCTAATGTTAAATTTTCAAACATTATTTCTAATGTTTAGACAAAATTAATTGTATAATGTCCAATCGCTAGAGTCTTAATTCCATCGCTGCAATATCTTTTATCATCAAAATTACTTAGTCCACGTTTTATAATCGTATCTGTTTCAAGTTTATGATGGTTTGTTCTTATGACATTAGTTTTGATAAAACTGACGCTATTGTTTAGTGCTTCTTTAAAATCGTCAAAATTCATCATCTTTTTCACATATCCTCGAGGAATACCTTTAGCTTTCTTTGTAAGTTTATTGTCATCTAATATAACAGCATACATTTTGCTTCTTAATCCAACAAACTCTCTCACCGGCACAAACATAAATTCATCTTTCATTTTTCCAATAACTTTCTTATTTGAATTATCTTGAAATCCACTATATGCTGGATAATCTGATTAATCGAACAGACTTTTATTATTGTAAATATCTTTATAAACATCTTCACATTTTATATTATAAACTAGCGAGTCCGTATCAGTAAATAGCAACTCCGAATTTGGCCATTGCTTTTTGGTAAAATTGTAGTGAAAGTTATACATCAGCCACTTCGATATATAACGTACAGCTGCACCAACATAAATCGGTTTATTTAACTTTAAATTTGTCTTTCGTCGTTGTATTGCAACCAGATTTTCAATAAATATTTTCATACTAACAAAACCATCATCGTTAACTAATTTATTTCTGCGACTAATATCATTGACAATTTCTATAGAAACCCTCCTCCGAATGTTTTCCATCGTCTTACCGAACACCGAGTTGTTCATTAACTTGAAAAAGTTTTTCTCAAAGTCGGTTTTAGCCACAGCACGACGTTTCGTATTTAGATCAATATAATTTGCCATCCACCTAGACTGATTAAACTTTAGCACGCGATGGACTTTTCTCAGAATTAGTCCAGCATCTACTGCTTGCTTTAAATTTTTGTAATGCATAACATAATTTCTTTTATCTAACAAATTTGGAACTAGCTTATTAACGATAGAATTTTTTTCTGTTGTTGTTGCTCGTTGTTCAGGTGATAATAAATTATAATTAATCATCATCGACTCTGCGCAAAACGGGTAGTCGTTATGTAGATCGTGTAGCGAACTAGGATAATCTAGATCAACTTCAACAAGATATGAGATATCTGAAAAATCGATGTTAATTTTTCTAGGTAAATCTTTTTCAGTTTCTTTAAGAAATTGATCTGGAGTTATCCAATGAAATCCACCGTGCGGCATTGGCTCTGACATGGCCCAGCCATACAAATTCACACAATCTAGGTAAATAATGTAACTCGACGGGAGATTTTTATCATAATTTTTCAGATATTTGTTATTAGCGGCTGCATATTTCTTTGTTATGACGCTAATTCCGCCTCTGATACCTTTTTCAATAAAGTTAAACATATCGACATCTGTCAGGAGATCTAGTTCTATTTTGCTTGTTTTTAGTAGAGCGTCCCAAGACAGCCCGGGAGCAGAATAATACCAACAGGAATCTAATCCATAATTTGTATGACTAACTTGACGAAAACTCTCAAAAACATCTGCTAGCAATAATACATCTGTTTTCAAATATAGATCGTGATAATCACCAAATGTTTTACAACTGAATTTATTCCAAATATCTTGTGCGCATTTGTATTCGTCATCTGTGATATTTTCATTTTTGAGCTGCGAGTAAAATGTATCTTTGTCAGGCAGAGAAGTTTCATTAAATCTGCTCCAATCGTCGAGATACTCGTACGGAAATATACCTTTTCTTGTCAGATCGATATAGTTTTCACCCAAGCAACTTTTTAGATTAGCGAAATTGCTAACGGCGCTTGTAGCGCTGTTGACAAGCTCATCTAATGATGCTGCCATCAATTGCAGACTGTCAATAAAGCGTAATTTGCCGAGTGTCACTGACATATACTTTTCAAAATTATTTGGAATACATTTTATTACGTTATTTAGTTTTAGTTTAGCTTTAATATTTTCATCACCAAAAGCTTCTACGATGATGTGACTGTCATAGCCACGAAAGTTATGTAAAACTACGGGAATAAAATCTGGAGCATGAAATTTGAAATTGCAACTGTTATGAGCTGCCCCACGGTATTGGCCGGTCAAATGACAATGATCTCGCACCTTGGAATCGTCCAGCAACTTTTCACAAATACGACAATCAACTGCTTTATCGAAATCAAGTTGTTGTTTAGACGTTATTCTCATCGGAGCTGTTTTAAGTAATCTGTTAGAAATTTTATTAACTTCGTCTATTAAATTTTTTAGTAACCCCACGGCTGGATTTTCACCTCTATATAACTTTATCGGAGATGAAAATTTATCGCTGGCGCAACAAACTACTTTATAAGCTACTCCACAAGGAATATGCTGTTGTATTTTTCTAGTGCTGGATTTTTTCGGATTATTTTCAGCTCCAACCACAGGAACGAGTAGACACTCGAAATCAGCGTAAATAACAAAAGGAATATTTAGTTTATGATTGTACTTTTTAAATTGCAATATTTTTTTCTTTTTCGCTAGGCATAGTTATTCTTTGAACATTGACACAGTATTTGAGATGCTCCTGCAGTCTTCCGTCGCTAGAAAAACCGTGCAAACATATATAGCAGAAATATTTTTTATTTTTATTTTTACTGTACTGTTTGCCAACTAATCCGTTAAAGTTTTTTATCCAACAGTAATGTCCCTGATAAAACAATAAATTTATTGTCAACTGTGTAGCATTTTCTGAGATATATCTCGGGTAAACATTTTCTTTCTCATCTAGTCCAAAAACATTTACTGAGATATTGTTTTGTTTTTCAAACTTTGATATATGATTTTCTGCTACTGGAAAAGTTATTCCTGAAAAATTTAGTTCGTCCTCGTGTGGAAAATACTTGTTAACGCGATCAGCATTTTGTTCTTTTGGAAACATCGCAGAAAGAATAGACCACTGAAAACATCTGTTATCATTGTTTCTTACATTTATACAGCATTTTTTGTTTTTAATTTTTTGAGGGAGATCGACGTAGCCAGCGCTATTAGCACGGCTGCCACGAAGTACGTTATATTTTGCTGTGTGAAATAAACCTTCTTTTATTATTTCGAATTTCCAACCTGATCCTGACAAAGTAAATTCTTCTAACTTTTTGTTTATTTCTTGATGTATTTCATCGGCGACCACGGCAATGTTTGTTCCAGTTAATATTTTTCTCGATTTTGCTGTTACATATGGTTCCGAAATTTCGCTGTCAAAACTTTTTGTTTCAAAAAGTACATCCTTGACTGCATGTAACTTTGATAAAATCATATGATATTGGACTATAAGTTTGATACTTTTATGAGCCGCAAGTTCTCCTGATATGACAGGTTGTAAAAGATGAAATAAACTTGTAGAGCTAAAATTTGCTAAGACATTTTGATCATCAAGTTTGTAACTATTGTCAGAACCTGAAAAGGCTGAAGCAATTATTTCTGATTTGATAATGCTCTTTTTAGCAATAGCTCGCAATTTTAACATTATATATATATATATATAGTAATATTTTATATTTAATTGAATTTTTTCTAATTAGAGATATGAAAACCCTTATAGTATAATGACAGAAATTTTGAGATATCTGCCACTGACAGCGGAAGAGCAAGAAACTTATCATGTTCACCCAAGGTACAACCTATACGCTGCAAATGCGCTTGGCTCTGTTATCAACATAGCATCTAAAAAATCTATCGGCATATCAACACCAGCTGGTATGTTAATTTCAGTAAAAGGTGATGATACAGAAAGAATTAAAATGTTTAGAAAAGATTTTATTTGTACTTTATTTTGCGGCGATATTCCAGAAGGACAACGAGTATATAGAGCAAATGGCACAGTTGCTGATGATAATATTGAAAATTTAGGATTACAAAATGAATTTCAACCTCATCCAGTGTTTGATCTATATGAGGCAAATGATAAGGGAATTATTCGACATATAAGAACAAAATAAGTTATTGGAAAGTTGAATAACAATAATTATTTACATATCATGGTACATGGAGCAAAAACTGATTTTGTTCATTATCTGTCACATCGTTTTGTGTTTGAAACTTTTAATGGCGGTATTCCTAATAATTTAGTTCTCGACCATATAAATAAAAATAAAACAGATAATCGTTTGGAAAACCTAGATTTAGTTACGTCAAAAGAAAACACAAGACGTGGAACTGGTGGTAGTAATAATTTTAAAAATCCAACCAAACAAATAATTTCAATAAATATTGAAACTGGAGAAGAAATGAAATTTAAATCAGTTTACTCTGCAACAAAATATCATAAAATCAATTCAAGTGTAGTAAGAGGAGTAGCTGACGGTGAAAGAAAATCAGCAACGTCAATGTTGACATTTGATAGATTTAGTTTTAGATACGATAACTAATAATATTTTCTATATCATTCCGAGAAAGACAGTTATGACTAAATCCCATGAGATCATCGCGATTAAATCGTAATGTCATTATTTTATTCGTATCAAGTTTCATTTTGTCCGCTGCTGTTAATAAAAATTTGTCGGAATCACCCAATGTTATCATAACATCAACAAAATAAAAATTATGTCCCAATAAACAAGCTCGAATTGCCTCAGCTAGTTCTTTGTTATTTAGTATATTAACTCGCTGATGATATTTTATTTCTTCGAACATCTTATTATTTATTAATTAGATAAAAGATTATTATAATAATGAGCTTGATTGAGAGACCGGCTGAGCTATATTCGGGAGATTTTGTTCCAGTTTCTAATGTTACATCAGAAAATATTATTAGTGATAGATTTGCTGATTATGCTGAAAAAGATATTTTGTATAACTATGACGATGAAGAAGATGATGTTGTTGTTAGTAAAAAAAATTTAAGCAGACCAACAACTGTGCGATATGATGTTAAGTACCATATTGCTAAAAAAATAATAAAATTTAATTTTACTATCGCAGAGCATCAAATATTTTGGCACCTTATAAAGCCTTTTTTAAACATAAAAATACCTGGACAACAAAGAAATATAAAATACGATTATATTTTTGTTAAAATATTTAATTTAATGTCAATGGACGAGGCGAGAAAATCAAATTTAATTTCTTTATGTAAACCAGTAAAATGTAAGTCAGTACTAATAAAATATGAGGAAATTTATAATAATATTATTCAGTCGTAGTCGATAAAATCGATCTAGTTGGTACCCAACTATTAAATTTATCGCTATATCGACGCCATTTGACTAAACTTTTGTTGCCACGCTTTTTAATAACTTTTTCAATAATAAATACATCTTGTTCTGTTTTCTGAAGTTCTTGCTCGTAAAAACTGCCAGTTATAGGGTCACCTAATAAATCTTTCAGCGAGTATGTAACTGGTATTGTTAAAAGTACTTTATCAACAACAAATACTTCTTCGCTCCAGTTATGAGTATAACCTTTTTCAAATGTTTTCTTCGTCAAAGAAATTTTGACTTTATCGCCAACTTTAAATTTGTGTCTGCGGTACATGTTTTCGTTCGCTAATATTGGATTTGAAATCGCGTCATTTGGCGACATTCTGATGGATCTGTGTTTCGTGTTATTATATTCGTCAACAATTTGCTGTAAATTGTCAATATACTTATTCGTATTTTTAGCTGTCAAATACTTATGAATTTTTTCGTTCAGCGTGCGATTAAATCGCTCGACGATGACGCTTTTTCCCTCATTTCCAGTAACATATTTTTTAATGTTATTTTGATCTAAAAACTGCTCGAATTTTTTATTAAAAAACTCCGCTCCATGATCAGTCCAGATTCTGTTTGGTTTTCTTTCTGTGTTAACAATAATTTGTTTTAGCGCATCAGTCATCGATTTCCCTGTTTTATCCGAAACTGGTATACTAAACGCGTATTTGCTAAAAACATCGACAACATTAAAAAGATCTCTTTTTGGAGCGCCATCAGCGCCAACGTTAAATTGAGCTAGATTTGACATATCAACTACATCTATCGCCCAGATGTCATCAACGGCATTTGCGACAACTTTACGTCGCGGAAACTTTTTTTTTAGGTCTGTGTAGCTCTACGGCAAGATCATCATATAATTCTTTACTTAGTCCGAGTTTATATTTTGCTTCAATAAAACCCTGGACCAGCCTTCGGTCAATACGTTCTCGTATATTTACAGGTTTCATTTCACGAAGTTCGTCTGACATTATTTATCGCAGCTGTGTTTATTTTGATCGCTGTCTGGAAGTTCAATATCTCTATAGCAGATATCATGACGCATTGCTATTGCATCAACTTGATTGTAAGGCTCTTGTCCTGGAAGCGGATTATCGTTTTCGTCAAGTTGTTCATCAAGAGGATTCCATGGACCTGTATATTTATGGCCTGGCAACGTCCAACCGCCTTTTGGTCTCGGCAGTTTGCCAATTAATTTATGTATATCTATACCTGTTCCAATTATTTCTTTGTTTTTGCATTTCTGGCAATATGTAACAATTTTATTTTGCTCGAGACATAAATCTCTATCGCAATCGCAGCCGCATGTCATTATTTATTTTATAACTGACAAATGTTTCAGAAAATAATAATTTTATTATAATCTGAAAAAAATAAAAAATTTTGTCAAATTCTGACGTTTTTTCGACTATTGTACCTGTTTTTTTAGCGATTGTTTGGTTAAATTGCTCGTCTTTTACAAGTCAAACCCCCAGCATTTTTCAATATAAATTTTTTCATTTTTTTATATTTTCCATATAAAAACGAGCAAAATCAAGCAAAAAGCAACAACATATCAACGCGAAAATCAGACAAAAAAAGGAAAAATATAAAAAAATGAAAAAATTTATATTGAAAAATGCTGGGGGTTTGACCCTCAAAAAATAAGAAATATTACTGATTTTTTTTTAAACCATTTTCCCCAAAACACAATTATTGATTTTTTCAGTCGTCTACTAAAATAATCTCCCTTACAACGTCAGGGGGGTAACCCGCTCCGCTTGTTTTTGGTAAAAACATACTTTTTCTTTTTCCGCAGATTGCGCAAATACTTTTCAGCATTATTCTATTATTTTTTGTTTTTTCTGTTTTTTCGTCTTTATTTTCTGTTTTAGTTTTACACTTGAGACAATATGTTGACATTGTTATATTTGTAATTTAGATAAAATTAATTGCAATCTTTAGGTAGCTTTACAAAAATTAAATGCAATCTCATCATTAGCGTGAGAAGGTCTTTTATCAAATTACAAAATAAACTTTAAAAAATCTTGATTTTTTATCATCTGTTTGATGAACATTACGCAATAATATCCACAAGCGGAAGTTCCAACTGGTTGAATTTGATTAGACGAATAAATTATTATCTTCGCAAGAGACGAAGTCTCTTGCATTCTGCTCATATATTTTTTTTTACTGCGTCACTTGGTGGAATTCCGAACGAGTCGAAATAATTGTTATCATAGACAGCTACCCAATGTGTGCCAGATCCGTTATTGAAATCCTGTATATTTATAACACACGATGATGTCGCTTGCGCTGGAATCGCCATAAGTTCATCTTTGGAGTAAACTCCACTGAAATGTTTTACATTTTTTAGTTTGTCAAGTATACCAAAATTACTTAACGCGGCCTTGTTCCTGGCAACATTAATCCTCGTCCTCGTCCTAACAGACCTGGCAATAGACTTCCCGCCAATCCCGCTAGTAATGGGGCTATTGGAAGAAATGCACCTTTTCGCTGTCGTGTCTTTTTTTCGTCGTCTTTCTTTTCGTTGCTGTTTTTCGTTTTGGCATTATATTTATCAGTCAGATAAGATTGTTGCCATCGAACATTTATACGAAACATTAAACTAAACAATTGTTACCATCGATTATTCATACGAAAATTTTCTTTATACCACTGCAGCGGACAATACCACTGCCGCGGGCAATACCACTACCTTTAACTGCCATTTCCGTTGCGCCAGATATTGCCCCAGACGCTGCTGCTAATCCTAATGTACCCAACACTGGCAAGATTTTTGGTAGTAATGTATTGGATATCACAGATAATGCCGGACCGAAGAAACCGCCATGTTTTGCCATTGCAGTTATTTGTGCAGCGCTTAAATTTAAAACAAAAGGTTTTTTGCGATCGTGTTTATTTACTTGTTTTTTGGTTAACATTAATTTTGTTAAAATACCCGCTGCGTTAGGGTTGACCTTTAATGAAACCTGCCTCCGTTTTGCAACAGCAGCTGCTAATTTTTTAACTTGACCATCAGTCAAATGTATTTCTTTTACAATATATTTTGTCATCTTATACAACGATTACAGATTAAACTTGAAGTAAAGTGCTTTGCACTTTAAACTTGGACTGTCATTTTACCTCCAATAGAGTCAACTGTAACAAATCTATCACTTATCACTAACGCATATACATAAAATGGTGCAGCTGGAGCTGCTCCTAGTGTCCAAGTAATTTCAATATCAGCTGTACTGTCTACAGATCGCTCGCTATGCTTACTAACGTCAAAATAAAATATCAGATAAAGTGTACGAAATTCCTCTACTGATATCTGAGATCCATCTCCAACATCTTGATATTTTTGCACTGCATCGAGTAAATACATGTAAGGTCGAGTAATGTTTTTATTAGCGTCATCTGCAAAATTGCATTCTATCGCCCGCTCCGGATACTGTTTTGAGTTTATTCTAGCATAAATTCGTCTAACATCAGCATTATCAAATATCGCATTATTTTGTAGTTGGCTATTGCGTCGATCTTGTCTCTGAAATACAACAAATAATTGCCGTGGTTTTTGTTCACTTGGTGTCGTTGTGACTCGCCATGTGTAGTCTGTGGTATTCGGAACTGCTGTTTGATATATTTTATGTTGCTGAAAATAAATCCTATTTGTGTGTTTTTCCAGCATATTATTTAATTCCGCCATTTTAGTGATTGACGGAGTTATTCTTGGCATCCATAGTGCAAGTTTGTTTATGAAAAATTGTACATCAACCCCGCCATGTCGAAATAAACAATCATTTTGATCTGATCGATCTAAAATAAGCGTATGTTTAACTCCACGAAATACTTTATTATAGTCCCTGCAAAAGCTAAATATTGTACTTAATGGCACCATCATTGTAATTTGACGTGATACTGCTGCAAGTGCCTTTCTCTTAGCATGACCGTCATTGTAACGTACACTTTTAAAACCTACTATAGTATTGTTAACTAGAGCTAACATTGCATTTGCATCAGCTGCTGCATCTGATCGTGTTATACCAAGATTATCACAAGCAGTATTAAGTAAAACTCTTGTAGCGTTTACACCAGCGTTTGCAGCTGGTGCGGTTATACCCAGCGCAGCAGCATTAGCAATAAGAAAATCTCTAACATTTGCAGCACTTCCATCAGCATTAACTCCAGCTGCAACTGCTACTCTTGGAATAAATTCTCTAGATGCTGCATTTCCAATTCCAGTATCTTTAAACCACATCATATTAGTTGCAGTTGATCTGGAGTAATCGTCGGAAAATGAAATGATATTTAAGATTGTACTTGCAACTTGTAAGTGATTTGAAATATCTTCGACAGTTTGATTGGTCAGCTGATATTTAGCACTTTTAAATAAACACCAACCGTCATTTATAAGAGCTACTTCTGTCCCAGCTGCAATTGCGACAGGTGGAACAGCCACTGTCATAATCTGACCACGAACTTCCAACATTGCTTTATGAGGCAGTAGAAATACGTCCTCGTCTCTAGTATTAAATGTTCTTTGGCCAGCCTTATTAGGTTCATTAGAATTTTCATCGAGATATTCAACGTATTCGAATTCTGTTACTGTGTCGTCCGTGTCATAAATTTCTGCTAAATCGAGATAATTTTTTACAGACATTTTTTTTATTTATTAGGTTATACAAAATTATTGCGGCGCTGTTACTTTAGATATTAATTTGTGTATAATTTTTTCTCCTCG
>JAECUM010018693.1:0-40564 GCA_016617855.1 Megalonaias nervosa | reverse complement strand
GTATAGAATAAGCCACCATGATATTATACTTATATAACATTACACTCTCTAACCTTATTCTGGTATAAGGTAAGACACTCTATGCTTATTCTGGTATAGAATAAGACACCATGATATTATACTTATATAACATTACACTCTCTAACCTTATTCTGGTATAAGGTAAGACACTCGATGCTTATTCTGGTATAGAATAAGACACCATGATATTATACTTATATAACATTACACTCTCTAACCTTATTCTGGTATAAGGTAAGACACTCTATGCTTATTCTGGTATAGAATAAGACACCATGATATTATACTTATATAACATTACACCTTCTAACCTTATTCTGGTATAAGGTAAGACACTCGATGCTTATTCTGGTATAGAATAAGACACCATGATATTATACTTATATAACATTACACTCTCTAACTTTATTCTGGTATAAGGTAAGACATTCTATGCTTATTCTGGTATAGAATAAGACACCATGATAGTATACTTATATAACATTACACTCTCTAACCTTATTCTGGTATAAGGTAAGACACTCTATGCTTATTCTGGTATAGAATAAGACACCATGATATTTTACCTATATAATATTATACTATCTAACCTTATTCTGGTATAGAATAAGACACCATGATATTATACTTATATAACATTACACTCTCTAACCTTATTCTGGTATAAGGTAAGACACTCGATGCTTATTCTGGTATACAGTAAGAGATCCTCATATTATGCTTGTATATTAGTTTAATATCTAACCTTATTCTGGTATAAGGTAAGACAACATAGTCTTCTATTTGTATAAGATTAGACTTTCTGACCTTACTTTGGTATAAGGTAAGACAACCAAGTCTTGTAGTTGTAAAAGATGAGACTTTCTAACCTTACTTTGGTATAAAGTAAGACACCCTATGCTTATACATGTATACGATTTGACCTTCCATCTTTATTCTGGTATATTGTAAGACACTGTAGCCTTATACATGTATAAGATTATACTTTCTAGCCCTATTCTGGTAATGGATAACACACTATAGTCTTGTACTTGTTGAAGATGAGACTTTCTAGCCTTATTCTGTTATAGGGTAAGACACGCTATGCTTATTCTTGTATAAGATGATACTTTCTAATCTTTTTCTGGTATAGGGTAAGTATCTTAGTATTGTATTTGTATAAGATTATATTTTTTCTAACCTTATTCTGGTATACAGTAAGACATCCTAGTCTTACATACGTATATGATTAGAACTTTTTTTGCCCTATTCTGGTACTGGATAAGACAATCTAGTTTTATACTTGCATAAGATGAGACTTTCAAGAGTTATTCAGGTATAGACTCTAAAGCACAATAACACTTTTGTAACAAAATCATATTTTATGTTATGAGGTAATGTACTATATCTCTATCAACTATATATCTATCCAAGGATTTTTTTTTATCCTCAAGTATTATGTTTCATTGAGTACAATAACAATTCAATTTGGAAACATACATATATTGTGTTATTATTTTAATTAGTATTATGTGGGGTTTTTTATTGTTGTTTTTCAATTATATTGTTTCATTCCAATGAAATTAATTTGCATGTTTGATATTTATACATGTCAATTAGTACATAACACTGCAGTTTATTTTTATTTTTCATAGACAATAAGAATGAAAATAAGAAACATAAATCAAGTTTCCTGTACATATTTATTAATTTTCCTCATGAGGCTCCACTTCCAACTCTCCTCATCACCTAAGAGACAGTGGAACCTTTTGCTCCCTTTTAAATCTTTTTCAACTTTTCTCTTTAGTAATTGAATTAAATTATTGTTTTACACAAGTACACCATTTTTTAATTGTTATTTTGACAGTCACTTCTGGCATGGAATCCTCCAACAGTGCTTCTTTACAAGAAATCCACCAATCTTTGCAGAACATACTTTGTCGACATGTGTAAATCTGAAAATAAAGAAAAAAAATTTCATTTTATTTTAATATTGACTAAATCATGTATATGTAATGTCAACTAAGTACAATTATTACAATTTATTAATTCACTTATTACTTATTATTTTCATTTAAGAGTTTCATGTTCTTTTTCTTAGTTTAATAAGAAATAATAATAATTCCTGATAAACTCAGAAAGAAGAGACTAAAATGTCATAAATGCTATTATTTATAGTTTTATTAAATTTTTTATTGTTAATTTGTTTAAAATATATGCTCTGTTATAGAGCCTTATTTTCGCATATGAATTCAAGCGGAGTGCATTGGCTACATAGCTACTTATAGAACAGGATTATCCATCTGCACAATAATAGCTATATCAACATAAAAAAACATCTACCAGTGTTAGGCGATTTGAAGCTTGTAACATTCCACAGCATGGTCTTAATCTTTTATCTAAATTGGCATATGTGATCTGAGTAAACTTTCAACATTCAAAGCAAAGTATATGTTTGACTCTTGGATTTGATGCTCTCATGAGTTCATTGTGACTTGGCTGAATCATTATTGTCCAGATAGGTGATTAAAATTTTTTAGTTTTTTTAAATCTCCTATTGTATTCATTAACATTTTAGGCTATCTACAGGGGCTACTTTACAAATGAAATTAATACTATCAGTAAAAAAACAAAACAGTGAGGGTCCAATAGTAAAACAGTGCAAGACGTTCACCATGACAGTTATGATGGAAGAGTAGCAGGATTTTTACCCCCCCCCCCCCAACATCGTAACTATCAAGGACAGCATCTTACACTTTAGGACTATGAATCCAAATATTATAATGTTAGTCTTTGAATCCTCCTCCTACCAAGCCATATATCAATTTACGTATAGTTTTTAAATCATTTTTAATGAGCCATGGCGAAAGTACTGTACAATATAGTCCCAATGTTCTTCTTGGCAGATTTTGAGTTTCCAAGCTTTTTACTAACCTAGTCAAAGAAACAAATACTAATCATCAGAAAAGTTAAAATGAATTGGTTTTGTTTGGTTCTATCAAATCAATTTATTAACTTTTCTAAATAAAATACAAACTCATCATTGTGTGTAAAATATAGACCCAACCAAAGTTGAACTAGTATTCATGTTTAAAAGTAGAATATACTTCTTTTACAAACTATGAAAAAACAACAAGTGTCCTTCCGAATAAACAAAACATTTTAAAGACAAAATCATTTTTCAACACAGACTGTCCAATGCGTGTTATGCCGCATTGTTGTATGCACTGTCCTTTTTAGTACAGTTGACGATCCATGTTTATGTAACGTAAAGTGTCACATTGTTATATTCATGTGAATGAAGGTTTACTGGATTCAGCAATTCCCGTATTGACTGTAATGTATTTGTGACTTGATAATTGCAGTGATTGATTTTGGAACATTAGACTACAGAATATGCAAACTAATTTCATTTTGACTCGGAATTGCATCACGTATTTACCGCCTAAATATGCAGTAGTTGGATAAACTTGTTGAAGACCGGTTTATGTAATCATTCTTATGTGTACAGAGGTGACTTTATATACATTTAAATCATGCTTGTATGTAGTGTTGATTCCATGCTACAGATATATCACCCCCTCCCCAACCCACCAAGACACACACCTGGTATCAACTGAGCAATACCAGGCCATAGTTTTACTTGTTATTATTGTTCTTGTCTTGGGGTTTAAGCTTTTTTTTATGCTATGTTATACATGACATAACATACCCATATGGGGGTAAATTGGCCATATTATTCCAAAATCTTTGTTACAGTGTTCCTTTCTTAGTATGTTTTAATTGGTTAATTCATTTGCTTTGTGTGGTCTGTCAGAGAAAATAAGCTCAGTTCTGAAATTTGTATCACAGGATGTGATGAGGCCAGGTAAATGATGGCAGTTGTTTACATAACAAAGGTGTAACAAAGGCACAAGCAACAAAAGTGATAATCACACCTCATTCATAATCTCTAAATAACAAAAGATGTAACAAAGGTACAAGGGAACAAAAGTGTGTTAATCGCACCTCATTTGTTATTGGTAATTTAGAGTCACTGGTTGCTGATTCAGTGTAAATAATGTATGAAAAGAAATGCTTTATTTTGTACTTTCTTGACTAAGTAATTTAGAATTATCATTTGGCTATTTTTCTATACCTGTGTATGTTGAATTACTGAGTACAGCTTGAAGTCAGTCTGTTATATTCCAAGGAATAATTAATTTGAAGTCAAAGTACTGATGTGGTCTAGTCCTAATAATACTCACAAGCCTTGACAAAAATATTGAGCCTGAAATAAATTTTTTGTCCTTGTTCAGTATTACTAATTGTGCATGGTCTGATGTTTCCACAGATTGTATTGCAAACTGTTTTGTTATGGCAGGATTTAGTGAGAAAACTGATGTCATTACCATTGATAATGATGATGATGAAGATGATGTTCCCCTTATTATGGCATGTGGCGCATTACACCTACTTGGGTCTGGTAACAAAGATGTTGACTTCTCAGATTATGTCAATTCACATAGTGACATTGTAATACCAATAATTGAAGATACAGTTTGTGAAATTTGTGAGCTCTGGGAAGCAAGTGATTGTTCAGCTATTGGAAGCAACAAATGCACGATGTTTTAGTACCAGCTGTTGTACCTAGAGTCACCAGGTTTCTAGATAGCATAGTGAACATTAGACTGTACCCACAAGATTAGAGTGATACACCTGTATTCATCATAAACAGATGACCATGTACAATTTCTTTCTGTTGCATTTACCTGTTTGCTGGCATTTGATAGGATGGTTAAACATATTTACAACTTGTATATCCAAATTCATTGGCATGTACATCAGCATGGACACAAACATAAACATTTTGAAAAATAATTTAATATAACATTTCTTGGTTGTAGTGTTATAAAAATCCCAATTCCCAGTAAAATGTTAGAGTCTTTACTGTATATAGCTTAGACCTAGCTTAGTCTGTGTACAAGCTGTATTTAGACCTAGCTTAGGCTGTGTACAAGCTATGTCTAGACCTTGCTTTGCCTGTGTACAAGTTGTGTTTAGACCTAGCTTAGTATCTGTACAAGTTGTGGTTATTTGTTTTATTTCAAACATATTAAAGATTTGTCAGTGCCAGAAAGTGAACTGCTGTTAGAAATAACATTAAGTTTTGCAAAGCATTTCAACTTTTGTGTTAAGTTGATTCTAAAAGAAAATTATGTTGACAATTTCTTTGGACAAGTTGCAGCTTGTTTTGGACAAATGAATTTCATCACCCACTTTTCAGAATGGACAAGTAATTTATAAAGTTAACATAGCTTACTAAGCCTTCAAGTTTTCTTACTGACCTGATTTTTCTGGTTCCTTTGTTTTTGTAGTTATGTAAGTGCCATGGTACCAGTGAAGACAATGAAGGAGCATGACATGGTACAGGAAATCACAGTGTTATTCTCTGAAACAGTACAGAGGTCAGTAAAATGGAGGGATCATCCATTTATTTATCCACAGCAATGTGTTGATTACTTTGATTAAATTCTGTTATTAACTTTTTGAGAACCACCACACCAGTTTGACCAAACTTGGCATGCTTGCCTTTCAAATTTGTACAGATGATACCAGTCTACCAGAGTATCTAAAAACCAGACAAATATTTGAACAACTTTTCAAGAAATTCTTGAAAGCATTTGAGAAAAATATCCTTGCATAAAAGCCTTCGAGATTTGTACAGATACAGCAGATTCCCCATCAAATATGGCCATCTGCAACTGAAAGTAAAACAAAACAAACTATAAAATGACTATTCTAAAAAGTACTGAACAGAATTTACCATATTTTGAGAAAAAAACATTCTGGCATGAAGACATTTCAGTTTCATTGAAATAATCTCAGTGTACCATCAAATAGTGACTTGGTTACCAAAATATGCCTTTAAAAGTTGTAAAATTCCTCTGAACAAAGTTTGAATGAAAGCATTTGCATATCGAGGCCTTTACATTTTTACAAATAAGATTGATGATTTATTGAAATGAAGACCCTGTAAATATCAGCTAGCAACATACTGACAGATTTTTTTGGTCAGTTGCTTGACATTACATCTTTTTGGTACTGTTAAACACCTAAAAACCAAACCTTTGTACTGGAATCCCCTTGAGATTGAATGGGAGGGGTTCCAAGACTTTTCCTTCTTTAATATCATATTTATTTCTGGTTGATCAAAACTCCTCAATTCAAAATCTGAAAAAAGGTTTGATCACACATTTCAATTTTACACTTAAGAAAACCCCCATAAAACTGAAACTCACTTCAGACATTCAAAATGTATTTTAGCTGCTAAATTCCTGACACATGCTGGACCAAATTAGTATAAGTAGCAAACACTGTTGTAAGCTTATTGGTGAAAAAATGTCCCAAGGGCACACTAGGTTAAAACGATACTTGAGTTGACGCTCATGCTGGCAGAGGAAGGCCAACCGTAGCCTAATCTGAAGTCTTTGCATCATAATAAGAGTGTCAGCTTTCAAGGTAAATTATTAATAACTGAATGCTTGAAGATAAGCTATTTAGAAAAAATTATGTTTATCTGCTTATTATCTAATTGTGATGTTATGATCAGTTGAAGATTTTTTTTTGTTTTTATAATTGAATACCCAGGCTTTAGTAACCGGGTACATAGCCTTGTATTTGATGCTTTGCTGATAGAGAATGAAAAAACAGTGTTCTAGAAGGTAGAGTCACAGAATTGATTTTCAGAGGAGAAAAATCATCATATACATGTATTTAAGTAGCTAATGATTTTTTTCGCTTACATGTCAAGATGTCAGAATGACCAGCTAAGTGTCCTAGGATTCAACTATCCTTACAAGATAAAAGTAGTCTGATGAAAGAGGGTGAATCTGTGCCAAAGTCTATCTTCTAGAAACTAGGGGAAAAATTTGGCATAGGAACATTATGAATTATAAGGAATATTTAACCATTAACACATTAACCCCTGGAGGTTTTTGTCATTTTCGCCTGAAATGCGAGTAGGAAACACATTTTGGGGGCTTTTACTGAATACATCCTAATACATCAACCTCCAAGAGATTTCCGGTTAACCTAATGCCTAGTTTTGCTAGAAACATTGTTTTTCATTGGCTATTTGGCCTGCGCATGAGCAGAAGGGTAAAAGTTGGAGTTTTTTTATTTTAGTTTGCTTAACAGACCCATCATTTTCTTATCGAGACCACTCTTTATTTCAAATGCCCATCTTACCCTACTTTTTGCAAAGGTTCACCTATCTGTGTGCAGTTCAGACCGGTCTGTCTTAGATCTGAGGCCAAAAGTCTAAAATCCGGACACAAAATTGGATTCCGACCTCAGGCGAATTTTGGGTGGAAAAACTCGGGTCCAAAGAATTACGTTTTTCCCTCTGTATTTTGTAGTGCAACTGGAACATCCAGATTATTTGGTATCATTGTAAAGCTACATCTGTCTACCTTTCTATAATACCACCCACTCTAGTGTATCTTACATGACCTTGACGCCACAGAGCTCGAAAGTAGGCTACTACCTCCTGCCGCATTAAACACGGCGCCAGGGGTTAATGAGTTAAGGGTTATCTTTCATAATTCTAATGAACTTACAGTAAAGTTATATAAGTATCTTGTTCCTTAAATGTTTCTTGAGACAAGAACTGTATTTTAATTTGGAACAACTGTATTTCTTTATGAGACTGGATGTGATTTTTGGAAGCAATGCAGTGTACATTGTTTGGTTTATTTTTCGGCAAATGTTCCTTACCTAATAATAATGCTATGTGTCCATGTGGTATGGTTCTGCATTTATAGTGTGTCATGCATTGCCCACCAACATTGGCCATGTTCATTTTCTTGTCAAAACCACTGGACTGACTTCCTTGAAAATTTCATAGCAACCTGGCATGACAGCATTTCATGTTTGTACAAATAATAATCAATCATAGTTGTCATTACTAAATATAAAATGATTTTTAAATGACTTTCAAAAGCACTGAAAGCAGATTTCACTGAATCGTATTGGTATAAAGGTCTTTCATATTTATACAACAGATACTAATCTGCCATCCAGTGTGGCTGCCATTACTAAAAATAAAAAAAAAGACTGTCAACAAAAACTTCTCCAAAATCACCTGGCAGAATGTGATGAAATGTGACAAAAGTTATCCTAATCTAAAGACTTTTCAGGCTTCTAAAATGGTGCCAGTCTGCCATCCATTTTGGCTGCAGGAACTAAAAGTAGAAAAACCCTTATTCAGCTTCTTTTGAAAAATCATTTAACCAATTTTGTTCAAATTTGACAGAAGGCATCATGGCGTGAAGGCCTTTACAATTCATACAAACTGCCAATCTGCTATCAGGTATGGCCACCATTACTAGAGAAAAATCTTCACACAGCTTACAGCTCAACAGAATTTAAAATTGGATAAAAGATTGAAGGGTGTTTAAATTCTACATAAATGATGCTGATCTACTTTGAAATGTGGTTGGCTCTAGTACTAACACAGGGTTGAGTGATAGCACCACACTGTACCACAAATAACATCTTTACAGTGTAGGATTTACTGATGCTAATAAACTTTTGATACTGTTTGCCATGAAACAGACTTAAAAGTCATTCATTGGTATGTGAGAAAAATCCTTTACTCTGACTTGAATAAGTACTAAAAAAATTAAAACATTTAGGTGCCCTATTTGCCGCTTCATACTTTTCTTATGCTGACATTCTAGTGTTGTGCAGTTTTAGTAAATTCACCAAATTCAGCATGTTACGTTTTAATTTATCATTTGCGCCATTATGAAAACAATTCCTAATGAAAATATTGTAGTTTACTTTAAAATTGTAATGTTTTACAGGTATCTAACTCTTGGTCTACTGAGTCAAGAAATGATTGATGACTGTGATCCAGCCTTGATGTTTACCATACCTCGACTTGCAATTGTTTGGTAAGCTTAAAGTTATATGGATACATTTTTAGCTTTCCTGGTGAACTTGGTGTTTTCACTAAAAAATCTTCTTAGCATGTTTAATTTGTCAAAAGTGGAACAGTACCAAGTGGATATTGGATGTTGCAACCATTGCAGTCATCTTTAAAATCTTGTTATTGTTACTCTCAGAATCAAAGTCAAATCAGTTGTGGGTTTTCACCTGAAGATTTATAATGTCCTGCTGCTTCTAAATGAAAATGGTGCCAATCTGACATCCAATATGTCCACCACATCAGTTAATTTGAAAATCTTGTTATTACTGAAGACTATCAGACTTTGCTTCAGCACTCTGCAGTTAAAAAGAAGAAATGGTTGTGTCTTGAATTCCTGTAAATTCTGTTTGTTCAGTAGAGTGCCAGTCCCTTTAGAAGACTTTTTGTTTTAGTTTTAATATTTAGTAAATGCTTCAAAGGAAATAAATATTTTTATTTGTTTTGATTCAAATATGAATTTTGTCATTTTCTATTGACATTTAGGAGTTGACAAGTTGTTCTCAGTTGTGCAGTTTCATTTATTTGGGTCAAGTGCAACGACTCTCCTTGGGAACCCAAAAAGTCCTTTTTTTGAGTCTCTCAAGTCCGCTTCACAGCTTGGAAGAAAGACAAATACTTATTGCTGTAGTGTTTTATGACTGTCCATTCAGGAGTAGCATCATTTTAATATAAGAACAACTGTTAATTGTGATGATGAAATAGTTGCAATAAAATAAATGTCAATAAGTCCTTATATTGTATGGTCATCAGTTTAAAAACATGCAGACAGAATTTAATTTGTCAGCCTGGAATCAATTTTGCTTAATATTTCTCCCAATATGTAGCCATACCAACATTAAAAAACCCCACAAACCCCCCCCCCCAACTTCAATTTGTGCATTTTATAGTTTTTCCTGTATTAGGATGATGTCAAGCTAACCTCCAAAATGGTTGATTTGATGGCCTTCCTGTACACTTTCATATGGCTACTTTTTATAAATGGATGATCTTATGAACATGGGGTTTACACACAAATACTATTATAGCAATATGTAGCTGGTTCTGACCTCCATGATGGCATCATAGTGGCCATTTTGAAATCTTGCTATTACTTCACCTATTGCATGGATAGTGGCATTGACATGGGGTTTTCACTAATACACTTCTTGTAGTATTTCATTGGTTCTGGATAAAAAGGATGGAGAACAGACCATCAATATGTTTGTACTTTTGTGATGGAGTTTTGAAAATCAAACCTAATTTTCCTTGGAAATGAGTCAAAAGTTATTGCTTGCATTGTGTACTGCATTGAGCTTATGAGGCAAATTTTAACCACTTTATATTTAGTTGCAGTGAACAAGTTGATGTTGAGTTTACAAAGGTCTTGACTCTGGGTGTTTTAGTTGTACTGGCTTTTGAGAATGATAAATACATAGTGGTTAGAGCATCTGCCTCGGATGTGGGAGGCAGCGGGTTTGAACCCCAGATGAGTCATACCAAAGACTTGTAAAATTGGTACTAACAGCTACCTCACTAGGCGCTCAACATTAAGAGGTTAGTGTTAGGACTGGTCAGCCTGGTGTCAGGATAATGTAACTGGGTGGGACATCATGCTACATGTCTGCAGCATGATGTCCCAGTACTAGACATCACTATAAACTGCCACACTGCAGACATCATAGTGATATGACTGAAAAAATTGTTAGAGCTATGTTAAAAATCCAATTCACACATATAAGCAATATTTTGTCAAAACCAGTCTCTGGATACATCTGAATACCTTGAATGATACCATAACTGTGGGGTAGGGGGCATTTTTTTTTTTAAGTTTAGACTTGACCCAACTTTTCATGTGTATATATCTTAACATTGACAGGGACAGATTAAATGATGACCTATGCATGATCAAGTTCAAGGTCAAAGGTCATGACAATCATGTAAGAAAATATTTTTGTTGCCAAATTTGGTATGTTGGAGTTGCTCAAGAATTTCAGAGATGGTATCAAAATTCCACAATTAAATGAAGAAACTGACCTGTTTGAGGCCTCTGGTGGCTGAGTGATCTAAAGTGATCGTGTTTATTGATCACTGCCAGTTTGGGATTTGGGCTTGGCCAATGTGATTACATGAGAAAGCTTACCAGTAGCTTCCCAAGGGCTGGTGGTCCTTACAGGGTTTACCCAGGTTGTTCCTGCATCAGTTATACTAGCTGCCATATATATAGCCTATCATGCGATGAAAAATGGCGTTAAACCCAAAATAACAACTGACCTGTTTTGGATTCCTGGAAATTGTTTTTGGCCAGTACTGAATCATTCCCATCAAGGGACTCGTGTTACATAATTATATTCTGAATAATTGAGGCCATCAAATATAGTTACTTGAATTGGATAAATATTTATGCTAACATTTTTACCTAGTAAATTTTTTATTTTTGTTGCATCATTTTACAGTGGCCTCATTGTTTACCCCGAAGGTCCTTTGAATGCTGATATGGAACCTTCCAACATGTCTGAGATGTTCAGACCTTTTCAGACATTGCTATACAAAATAAGGTTAGTAGTTCACAAAAGGGTATTTCGTTTCATCTTCATTAGCAAAAGGAAAAACATAGATGTCACTTTTCTAACAGGGATGCAGAGGAATCAACATTAAGATTCTGTTTTGAAGTTGTTTATTTTCTTAGTGTCCAAACATCTTGTTGCTGATGACATGTTACTATAATCTGTTGTAAACACAGACACCTTTATGTTCTTTTTTGTATGAGAAATGAATAAACGTAGAAACTATCTGGAATTATTGGAAAATAAGTTTTAAACATGCTTTGTAGTCGGGAGAAGGGGGGTGGGGGGTGAAGGCTGTGATGGCATAGGGTATTTTTGCCTGTTATTTTATATGACTATCTTGATGAGGAGTATTATGTTACAACATTAGCAACCCATAGATTGTATTTACTGTTTTGTAACAGGATTGTCCATCCCTCCATTAACATTACTTGCCTGTCCCATAACTTTGCAAGCCTGTGAGAATTTTATGAAACTTTACCCAGATATACATCTAAACTAGATGGTGTGTCACATACTATAGTTTGTTCTGTTCAGAGGTCAAGGTCATTACATAAGAAAGTGTCACAAAATGGAGGAATTATTTTTTCTTCTTTTAAAACAACCTACTTTGAGCCTGTGAGTTTCTTTGGCTTGTGTTCTATATTGCATGCAAGAGTTATTTGTAAACCATCTGTTGTTGCTACTTTTCACCACTTTCCATTTTGAAGTTGATCTAATATCATGTATGCTTTCCAGAGTAAGATTTGAGAATTGTATGTACACATCCACCGAATTATTAATTATGATAGCTCTCTTCTTGAGACAGAAGCTTCTTTGTTTGAAAAATAAGGAGAATTAATACCACCACTTGAATTAGGTTTTTTGTGTGTGTGTTTGTCCTGCCAGGTTGACATTTTGGGGCAAATCGTTTCTGTTCGAGTATTTGAACCATGCTGACCTGCTACAGCTCATAAATGCAGATATGCTAAAATTTGGATAATGTACATATATGTGAAGATAATCGTATATAGAAACTGTACATGCATGAGCCTTATGTTTAATAGGTAAACAGAATCAGGGATGAAAATTATGTCCACAAGATTCCTCTGTCCCTTTTGTAGTAATTAGTACAACTACTTATCATTTTACAATACTTCTTGCCATTACTGCTTTTCTTTCTTACAATTTGTTTTTTGCATTTACAGGGAACTCATGTACATTCTAAATGCAAAGGAGTTCTCTACCTTAGAAAAGGCCTTGAGCAGCACTGATGAACCAGACCTTCTATCATCACCAGAAGCCCATGCTGAACATTTTTCTCAAATCGACCAGGGTTTTGATGAGGGGAGCCAAGAACATCAGAGTGCCGTAGAATATGTATCGTCTTTATTAGGAAATGATCATACCCCTATTCTGGTGCATAGTCCTAACTCAGGCAGTCCTGTAACTCCAGTGAATCAAACCACACAAACTCTTTTAACAATGAGTAATTCACCCTCTGTGATGACTATAGTTAATCTTGGAGAATCTTTAAATGGGCTTACATGCAGTGAACATGACGATATGGATGTTATCTTGAACTTGAATAAGTCTGAAAGTCACGATTCTGGACTGCATAGTGAGAATGTAAGTACATCTGATACACTGACTTTAGAGGCTGGTCTGGTTAATTCTTCATGTGATAACAATTTGGACACAGTCCATCACAAAAGGACATCTAGTGACTGCTCCTTTGATGAAGGGGAGGCAACTGTGTCTGGTTGGAATGGAGCTAGTGGTATGGATGATAGTTGGATAGGTGAAGGTGCTTGTTTAAAAAGTTGCTGCCGACCTGAGATTGACAGTTTTGTGCACAAAATGTGTCGAAGTATAGTAGAAAGCATAGTGGATAAAGCTTTTGAGTCTGCTGATTTGCCAAGCATTATGTCAAATTCCCCACCCCCATATATTCGTCACATAAGTTGGCAATACAATGTACAGTTTGAGATACCAAGGATATCTGTGTCAAATCGAGAAATCCATTCTCAAACTGATGCAAGTGTGCATGAGACAGGTTCATTTTCTAGTGATGGGACTATAACATCAGAAAACAGTGACACAGGTGTCATTGAGAATGATAGCGCACATTCTGATCAGTCTGACCCAGAATTAGTCCTGAAATTTTTACGAGAACTTGCTTCAAATGATCATCATCATATGGAAGATCAGAGGAATCAAACAAATTTGGATCATGAACACTTTACTCAACGAACTGAAGATCTGAGCCTTTTGCAACCAAGACCTTCCCTCGGTGCAGGGTCCAAACCTAAATTGAAACGAGACAGAGCTTCCAGTCGGGGATCATTGGAGAGGATACACTGCAGAACAGGGGCTCGAGATGCTGATACTTCCGATGGTCACTCAGGGGAATGCCTGGATCAGCCACGAATACAACGTCTTCAGTACACAGAGAGTATTTCTAGTTGCTCCAGCTATAGAAGCATATCCAGTGTTTGTAGTGAATGTGACTGTGATAAAGAAAGGTAGTTTTATTAGCTCTATTGGTCATAGATTAGAAGAGCTTATGCAGTGAACTGTTGTCTGTTGTCACTACTTCTCTTGAATTACTTGGAGAGATGCAATGAAGCTTTATGTACACATTTATCCCAAGGTCTAGTTGTTTCTGAATGAAAATTGAATCACTCTTGGTCATATCAACATGTATTTTTCACTAAAAGATTTTGTATGATGTCTAGTTAGTCTCCCATAAAACTTGTGCTGATCTGATATCAGAATGGCTGCCATAGAAGCAGTCTTGAAAATCTTGTTATTGCTACTTCACTGGAATGGAAAGTCATATTGACATTGGTTTTCACCAGAATACTTGTTATGATGTTTTGTTGATCCTAATGAAAATAAATTAGTTTACAAGGGATAAGACCTGCTAAATGACCTGAAATTTGAACTCCCACTCACAAAGCAATTGTAATGTAACAATTCTGTATAGTTACATTGCTTATACCCTCCCACCCACCCGATTTCTGTTCATGGTCATTCTGACACTCTTGGAAATAGATTTTCGGTGAAAACATCAAATTGATAAAGAACATGGTATAGAACTGGGGTCATATAAAATGTCAGAGTGTCATTAAATTAAAATAGTCATATGTTGGTGTAATTTTCATTTTCAATAAATCACTTCCAATTGATTTTTAGCTCTATTGGTCATTGACCAGAAGAGCAGCTTTTGGGACAGCCTTTTGCCCATCATCTGTTGTTCATCAGTCCATTAGCACAATAGTATATTATAGCTATTCTTTCTATAGTACTTGGAGGATTGTCATGAAACATTATACATGCATTCATCTCAAGGTCTAGTTGGTCCTAAATGAAAATGGTGCTGATCTGACCTCGAATATGGCCACCATGATGACCATCTCAAAAATATTGTTTAATCCTAGTCGTTCTAGATAGACGTTCATGTTGATAAGGGGTTTGCACACAAAGACTTATGATGTTCATGTTGACAAGGGGTTTGCACACAGACTTCTTACGATGTTGAGCTGGACTTTATCAGAAATATTACAGATCTGACATCCAGCTAGGCAGCCATCTTGAAAATTTTGTTATGCTACTCGACCCAAAGGAAAATCATGTCAGCATGGGTTTTTATCATGTTGTGATAACATGTTGGTCCGAAATTAAAATGGTACTAATCTTGCATCCATTGTGGCTGCCATGATAACTTGAATATGTTGTTATTACTATTCCTTATTGGATGGTCATATTGACATGATGTTTTTACCAAAGAACTTCTAATCTCCAGTAGGTTCTAAATGAAAATAATGGCCAATTTGAACATTTTGTTATCACTTAAGAATATTTGACATTGATTCAGCACTTTGCAGTTAAAAAGAAAAAAGTCTTATGGATTTCCTGAAATTTGTATCAGACAGAAGAGTGTCACTCCCTTTGAAGGACTCTTCTTGGTATGTTTGTTTAGTCTCTGTCAGAGCTACATGTAGTTTGTGTAGGAAAAGGCAAAATAGAAGTATGATGTGGTTCACCAGTTAGCCAGGTTTATTATGAATATGTTGTAAGCATTAAAAGGAGTTGGATATAATTTTGTCACATGCTAATGATCTTCAAACATATTTGATATAATACTTTGACATGCCTTAATTAGTGCACATGCTTACTTTTTTATTAAAAATTCACAAAATGTCTCTACTGCAAGCACATTTCTCAGGCCCAGAATGCCTTTTTGGAGAGAAGTGACTGTTAAAATGCACATAAATCATTAATTTGTTGGAATTTTGCAGGCGTTAGAGCTTGTTAAAATAATGGGTTAATCAGTTTTTGTAACAAGTTGTACATGTGCTTAATGTAGTTCAGCATATTGAGAGAAACGATGCATCAGGTCTGTCAACTGAGCAGAACAATGTTTATGATTTTGTCAATATGCATAATTATGATGAACTTAAGCCTCACAACATCTATCCAGATATTAACTTCCTAAACACACAGTGCAAGTATTATGTCAAATACAGTAAGTTCATTTACCTACATTTTAATAAGTCAATGGTAGTGAAAAGCAAGACAAAGCAATACATTTTTTTTATTGTAATAGCATTGTCAACAGTTTTGGTAACGGTTAGAAGGGAATTTTTCGCTTGAGCAGGGCTTAACACATAACCCATAGCTGCCTTGTTTGAAAGACAAAAGTTAGTTGCAGAGCTCTCCCTTTGTTAACTCATTAAGGCCAAAAGACATAATTTTGTATCATGGCATAATACCCTTCTTCAAGGGCCTGTGACATCGGTACTGTTCATGATAAACTGATGCAGTTGGTACTAGAGAAAGAACAAGGATGTAGCTTTACACTGATGGCAAGTAATATCGACATTCTGTGCACTTTTAAAAAAATACATTGGAGAAAACTCAGTTTTAAGAACAGATTTTCTTTAGTAAAACAGTTGTTGGTTCCAGGGGTTTTTGTCTTTATTTTAGACTTCCTAACATTAGATCTAAAATCAGACTTAACCAAACCTCACATGGGCAGATGAACATTTGCAAATCTTTGAGTAACATTTGAATTTGATATAAAGGGGATGAGCAGGCAAAACTTAAGTTTATATAAGCAAAGAAAGCCCAAATTTCACCCATGTGCAGGTCTGATAGCAAACAGATATGGCTCCATGTCAGCATTATAGTATCTAGTACAAAATAATTTATAATGTTTTTTTCATTTCTTATAATTTTATGAAATAAAAAGCAAATTGTCTGATAAAATTAAAAATTTGAATACTCTCATTCTATTGGTATTTGTGGTCAGCAGTTTACTCTAGTTATTTAGGCACAGTGCAACAAAACTCCCAACCAAACCAAACAAATCCTTTGTTAATTTTCCATTAGTCCTGTTCAGTTGTAAATACTGTTGAAGTTAGAAAGGAGGTATAAAAATTAAAACTTTACCCTGATAAACATTTTAGAAAATGCTCTTAAACATGGCAAGTCAACATGCGGAGTAAAATTTCTGTTATACTTGTTGATGTTTCATGTGTGATAGCATTCTTTTAATCAGGATTGGGAAATGTATGCCCATAATTTCATTCATTGTGCAATAGAGAGATGGGGATTAACATTAATTTGCTACATGTGCAAATAACAGAAATGGCAGGTGCTGTAGATTAAACTTATTAAATAGGATAGATTGGTTGATTACTATATTTTACTTAATGTTTTCTTTTCTCTATTTTTTTTCCTTCAACTTTTGACTTGACCATAAAAGTTGCAAAACAAAGCCACTTGGAAATTTACTCTTATGTGATATTCACTTCTGTATGAGATTTAGTTTAACTGCCTCAGCTGGAAATCTTGGAGTTAAACAAAATTGTTATGCACCACCAAACTGATGTTAATGACATATAGTGTTAACATTGTCGTTCTCTTCATCTGTCCATTATACTTTGCTTAAGTTTCGTAATGTGTCACTTTTCAGGTAGTGGAACATTCTTGATCAGTGAACACATTCCTTTTTTTTCTTTTTGTTGCTGTTGTCAGCAAGGTTAGTAATAAATACATTGTAGCAGGGGTGGAAATTCAAATGTCCAGCTGCTCTGACAACTTAAATATTTTGCTTGGCAAGTAAATCCTGGTGATCTGCCAGAATTGTAATGATAATACAAGGGAAAAATCCAGATTTGTGTCTCTGTCATGAAACTGTCAATTCAGGATGGGTTGACCATTCTAGTATATTTTCTGTCCTGGTAGGATTAGTAGGTTTAAGGGAGTTAAAATTCATAACATTTATACTTACATATAAGTCGAGTCCAACAGCAAACTGCACAGACCCAGATTTGAGGTCACAAAATGCACTAGCAGATCTGGATCTGTGCAGTTTTTTGTGAGTAATCAGAACAAACATAGGACCTTGTCTGCTAACACATCATGCAGTTGCAGATTAGGGTCTGTGTTGTTTGCAGTTCGAGTTGATTTAATGAGTGAGTATATGTGGTACTTTGCTAGGTTCATGTTTCATTTTAATGAATAGCTACACAATTTCATATTTTTCTTGAATTTAACAGTAGTGGGCTGAGCAGTGAAACCAGTTCTTACAACTCTGAGTGTAATGATGATGAAGAAATTGCCCTTGCAATTCAGGCAGCTGAACTGGCATCCAGAAATGAAGCAAGGTCTCGCTTTAGAAATAGTGGCGACCTAATCCACAGGCTGTTTGTTTGCATATCAGGTAAAGACAGTGTCCCCTCACCTAGTTGTAAACAAATGACAAATGGCTATTCATTGTTTCTGGTAGAGCTGTGTATTGACTCGTATGGTGATGCAATGTATATCATGATACCCGAGTTCTTTTAGGCTAGGCCATTGCATCATTGACCCACATCTTCATCTTTGGCACAAGAAAGTTGCCTTTTCTGTCACCCATAAGGCTCATAGAAAGACCCCAGAAAATGGTGATAAAAGATTATTATGTTGATTTTAGAGGGACAGAATAAAGTACATCCCAAACAGGCTTACTGAATCAACTGCTCTCATTACAAAATAAGCACAAATTGATCATTTTCATTAATTGACAGAAATATCTTGCAGATTTTGTATGGCTTGGGCACCAATTTCGAACACATGGTTGATGATCATGGATAGAAAATGAAATCTTTATCTTGACTGTTGCTCATTTTAACCTGTAACTATAAAAATCTATTTAAAAAAATTGAACTTAAGATGTAAACTAATGAATGTTTTACCTGTACAAATAGTGTGTGATTTAATAGACTGTTGGACCATGGAACAGTTTTGATTACCCTAATTATCTCCAAGTTTAACTTAAGGTGTTGTTAATAGGTAGCAACACAGCTGCTATGTTCCAAAACTCCTGATCATGTAGTTCCATAAACAAAGACACTTGTGGATCATGTTAAAGGTTATAATAAAGGAAAAACGACTTTACATATTAGGACAGAGGGTGGGATTAATCTATGAAGTGCTTTTTTTTCATTTATACCACTGGAGAGTGTACTGAGGAGAGACAAAGCAGTCATAGAATCAAAATAGATTTTAGTTTTGAAAATAGTGATTAGGTTCATTTACTTGCTAAGTTCAGTAATCGCTATATTTGGAACTTTTAATGTAGTATTGGTTCAGGCATATTTGAAGGACAAGACTGAATAGTTCTCAGATTTTCATAAGTAAAAAAATAAGTATCATCCATGCAATACATACACAAATTTAAACTGCATACATGTTTTGTTCTGAGTCAACAGAAAGAATGAGTTTGATATGGCATATGGATACATTGAGGGCATCAGGCTGAGATACATTCATATGCATGACTTGGAACAAAATATGAATGCAGTTTTGTATTTATGACATACCCCCATTTTTTTGCTTTAGAAATAATTTTGGTTTTAATGGTTTGATTCTCTGTGTCTAATAAATATATATGCATGGATATCAAAGAAGGCAACTAAATAGTTTGAATCTTGGCATGTACTGTGGAAATTCAGATGGAACAGTTGTACTGAATGCCAGACCGAGCATGTAGGATTAAATAGGCCTTGAATAAATTCTGTTGTTGAAGATGGTCTTTACATTTCTGGATCTTATAACTCTCCAATCAGCTCTGTGCATACATTATTGTAATTTGGGTCAAGTTATAGATAGGTTTCTAGTGCTATTTGACATTTGTTGTGCTTTGATCAGTTTAATTTTTAATTCATCCATTAAAACAGATGAAGTAACTTGATATCTGTCATTTTTCTTGAAGTTAGCAAGAGGTTACAGACATTTAACCAGACCTGCCAACTCTCCATTTTGTGGGAGACTTCTGAAATCTGACTGTTCCTCCCATGCTCCTGCATTTTTATTTTTTCTCCCAGAAAAATTAGTTTTGTCCAGGAAAAAATAAAGAGAATTTGTTTAATTAAAAGAAAAAACAATTTAAAACTCCCCACTAAGTAAGACCACAAGTGCACAGAAGTTATATCAAAGTGCATTAAAGCTGTTGCAAAGTTGAATTTTTGGAATCTTTATGTTTGGTGACTTATTCTACATTGTCTAAAAGAAAGTGAGATTTGGATGAAATTTGAAAGTCAAAGAAATGATAAACTTCTTTCCAAACCTCTTATTGCCTGGAGTTTCCGTGCCTGATTCATGAAATGATTCATAGGGAGCATTTTGTAAGACATGCAATTCAAGTTTCAGTGTTGCCAGTGGTGGGTGCAATCATCCTGCCTGAAATAATTGAAATCACCCTGAAAATATTTCAAAATCCCCTTTGACGACTATCCTTGGGGTTGGCATTTGTGTTAAAGTAATTACGTCATTTATGGCTGGTTACTTTTGGGTACTTTTCATAGTTATCAACAAAGACAGTACATGTACATGATGAACAGGCTGACATAGTTTTACAAATATAAAGATAAACAAACACCAGAAATGCTACCAGAATTCTTTATTTGTAAAAGGAAACTGTTAAAATATTGCCATGGAAGAGTTCATTATTGGCAAGCAATAATATAATGCAACCTTGTTTACCAAGGCCACATCAGATCAGCATTGAACTTTCCCAAAACATCAATACACAATCCTAACAATAAAAATATTAATTTTCCAGATATGATATGCAGGAGAGATGATAATTTTTATTAGTATATGATCATTCAAACAGAAAAGTGATTATTAAATCTATCCAACTACAAAGAACTTGTACAATTAATGCAAACAATTAGATCAGTCCTTCACACCCAAAACTTGATATTACATTTTATGTTTTCATGCATATTGTGTTGCAGGGGTGGCAATTTAACATGTCATAATGCCATAAAGATCTAAATTCTTTATACACACACACACACACACACACACACACACACACACATATATAGGTGATATGCTTCATATTCTTGGGCATTATGTCTCTTTTGAAAGCCACTACCCGAGTCATTTAAAATACATCATATAATTTGTTAGAAAATTTTGTACAGTCAACCTAAAATTTAAAATTAATAAATTAAAACAATTTAATTTGTTAGGTGTGGCTGATCAGCTTCAGACAAATTATGCCAGTGATCTGCGCCATATTCTGAAATCTGTGTTTGACATGAATTGCTCAGACAGCACCAAGACCATGTCTTTGGTGGTCAATCATGTAGGTGCTCAAGACTCTGATAATTCACAGACAGAAATCAGCTCTGAAGCACAGCAAAGTCCCCGAAGAAGGCCTCAGAGGTCCAGTAATCAACAAAGGCAGGAAGGTAAGAGGAGTGCCTTTTTTTTATAGATAGGTCATCTTTTCAAGTTAACATTATTTTTGAGTATATCTGTTATCAAGGATTTTGGGGAGATTTAGCTTGATACAAGAACAAGAAGACCACTTCTTTTTTCCAGATTCCATAAACATTGAGTAAACATAATTTATCACTACCTTGTTTAAAAAGTATTTGATAATAATAGATTCCATTAAATGCATAAGTTTGGAATAGGGAAATCCCACCCTAGGATCATAATTTGTACAATAAAATGAGGCTTTGTCAGTTTTCTTATCCCATCCAAATGCATATTATAGTTTTTTATACTCTTTTGTAACCAGGAAATAGTGTTGGAAAAGATAGTAGATCATCTGTATGGTTGTAGTCACAGAAATACATGGCATTATATGAATGTACATCAGTAGAAACAGCATAACAAGTTTAAGTTACAACAGGATTACTGTTACTAAGTCAGCCACTTGTCTTGAGTACTAATGCTGGTTGAAGACTTGTGGTTGTTTTGGACATCATAAGCACAATGACATCATATACAGCATCACAGGGTTCATTGACGTGGATGGCTTTTTTCACATTATGGGCAAATTGTATCACACAAATGTAGGAATGAAGAAAAATGTCAGAAAGCTGAGTGGGATACACATGTTCCATATATGTGTACTCAGTGACATCTTCTGTCCATCCACCTCTCCATTACCACATCTCTTCAACTGCTTGGTGAGAATTCATTGCACTTGGTACTTACTGGAGCTGAAACAAATAACAACATTCCAAATGAGAATACTTTCTTGCAACTATTTGAATAGCTAGCAAGTGTGACAGCATTTTGTAAAAGATGCATTCAAAGTGAAATGTAAACAGCAACATTGAATTAGTTTGCAGGTGAGCAACTTTAGTCTTGTATATCACCTAAAGTTTGAACTCCAGCTTGCAAGATAATGTACAAAAAATTCAGAATGGCAGCATTGCTCATAGGCCCCCATTTCTACTCATTATTTTTCAGACACTCTTGAAAAGATTACCTGTAAATAAATCAAAATTGATAAAGAACATGGTATAGAACTGGTATCATATAAAATGTCACCAAAGTCTTTAAGTCACTTCCAATTGATTTGAACCTGTACTGGTCATAGACCAGAGCATTGTATGCATTCATCTGCTCATTAGCACAGATTTGTTATCATTGTTCTGCCTAAACTGCTTGCAGGATTGCAATGAAACTTTACACACACACAGTCATCCCAGGGTCTAGTTGGGCCTTAATGAAAATTTTGCTCAGACGTCCATAGTGGTCATCTTGAAAATCTTGTTATCACTATTCCTTGTCGTGCTTCAGATCAAGAGTGGAAAGTTATATCAGCATGGGGTTTTACATGTGTCGAGTTTATCTTAAACAAAAATTGTGCCAATCAAATATGGCCACCACAGTTTCCATCTTGAAAAGTTTGTTATTGCTATTCCTTCTATGTGGAAAATATATAACCTTGGATCTTCACCAAGACCCCTTATGATGTTGAGTTGGTGTATAATGAAAAAGATGACAAACTTTCATCCATTATGGCCACCATGGCATCACGAAAACCATCTTACTGCTGCTTATCCTAAACAGAAAGTCGTATCATCATGGGGTTTTCACAAGAAGACCAATTATGATGTCTAGTTAGTTCTGAATAATGGTGCTGATCTGACTTCAAATATAGCCACTTTGGGAGCCATGCTAAAAGTGGCCTTTTTGTTCCTACTCCTTAACGTAAAGACATATCAAAATGATGTTTTAACCAAAAGACTTTTTATGGTGTCTAGTTTGTCCTGAATGAAAACGATTCCAATCTGATATCCAGTATGGTCATCATGGTGGCCATCTGATCACTACTCTTCGGAAAACTGATGGCCATATTGACATAGCATTTTCATCAACAGACTTCTTATGATATCTAGTTGGTCTTAAATGAAACTGGAACCCTGCAGACATTCAGTATGGCTGCCATATTGAACATATTAAAAATCTTGCTGTTAGATTCTCCTGAATGGATGGTCATATTGGCAGGGGGATTTCACCAAATGTCTTTAATGATGTCTGGTTCGTCCTAAATGAAAATGATGCCAATCTTTCATCCGATATATCTGACACAGTGACTGATTTGAAAATCTTGTCTTTCAAGCGTATCTGAGATTGTTTCAACACTCATCAGTTAAAAAGATGTCTTGAATTTCCAGAAATTCTTTTAGGACAGAGCATCATTCCCATCAAATGGCTCTTGTTTGAAAACATTCCTTCATTTAGCTGAGCAAGTAATTGAGTTAATGTACTTCTTGTAGTTTCTCTATTAAATACATTACCCAATAACATTTACATTATGAATTACTTCTGCTACTTCCAGAATCCAGCCCACAAACAGACTAGAAAAGTCTTCCTATAGGTTGCTTAGGCGAAGGGAAGTAACTCTTACAAAATAACTCCCCTTACCATCTAGGGTGGCACTCCATATACAGGATATCATTAGTGTAACTTGAGTAATGTGAAAGACAGGGTGCTTACATTGAGGGGAGGGTTAGGAGGAATTTATAGTAATGTGACTGGGTAAGTATTTTCAGAGAAATATAATTTCCTATACAATTTCCTTTTTCTTTTGCACAAAAAGAAATTTTTTGAGTCATACTGAGTTTGAAGATAAACAAGGAAAATAAAACAAGAACAACCTTGAATAGAAGCCTGGGAATGACAGTTTTCAAATGGTCTCTACTGTCCTTCTAGTAATGCTTTATCTCCTTTGTCAATAGGTCAGCCTTCGTGGGTTTAGTTTTAGTGCAAAAGAAAAAGGAAATTTTATAGTACATTTTAAACAGTTTTGTGACCAAGATTAAGTAAGGGTGTGCCAGATTATATGGTTGTATTTAAAGTTTCTGGTCACCACACTCTACAAAAACACAATTTATGATACCATATTGGGTCTTAATCATCTAAATGTTTATGAAGCCTTTGAGAGTGTGCCAAACAGCTTTGTAACAAAGACTAAGGATGTGCTGGATTATATGCAGGGTTCCCACGCTACTGGGAAATTGGGAAATAGTCGGGAGATATGATAAATTTTTTCCTGACCATGAAAAGTCCTTGAATTTTGCAAACATTGATAAAAGTCGGGAGAAACCAGGGAATTTTCCGCAGAGTCAATCCAAACACTCAGTGGATTAGGTTCATCTAGTAGACTTTTATTTTCAAAGTCAGTTTGATATCCGTATCTTTCCTTACATGTGAGGTATGAAAACCAGTCTAGCATCACAATAGGCCAACATGGTGGTGGCAAAGCGTAGCCACTTACCGGATGGCCTAGCAAACTTTAAACATTGTTAGATCGAGTGATACATGCATGAAATCGATATGAAAAGTACTTATTTTCTCACAAATTGTGAGTATTCAAATTGTTATGTTTTTAATCTGCTGAATGACAAGATTAAAATATGGCTTTGATGAAATATGACCTAGCACTCGCGATTTGCAATGCTAGTCACATGAGTACAAAAATCTAACAACCCACATTTTCAAATGTTGTAGAGGAAAATTTTTAAAAAAATATTAAATGAAAGCTGTATACAGGTTGTAATAAAAATGCAAAAACGAAAGAACACAAAATTTTCCATATTTATATATTCCAAGAACAAGTTCTGGAGTTTTGTTGCATCATGTGACTACCACATTGACATGTGCTGTCTGCCTGATAATTCAGACTGGCCAGATTGCTGGTTTTTACAAAAAGTATCTGACTTTCATTTAATATGATAGAATTTCTGTAAAACAACATTAAAAAGGAGTTTGTTGTTGATATCACATGACTATTCAGTTTCCAATGTCGTCGTTTGAGATTTGTGAAGTTATGTAACTAGTAATGCAAATGGCGAGTACTGGGTCAGGTTTCATCTATGCCGTAGTTTTGTCTAGTCTGTCAGCGGATTAAAGACATAACAATTATAATACTTGCCATTTCTGAGAAAATAAATCCTTTTCCTATCGATTTCATGCAGGTATAAGTCCATATAACATAGGTTTAAATTTTTTGGGCCTGCTGGTAAGCGACCACCATATGTTGCCACCAAACGGTGGTGGCAAATTCCAAATTTTCAATATGCAATTGCAGTGACCCCACACACCGTCCTAAATGTCCAAATATGAAAAATGGGGTGGGAATATTTGGAGGAAACCCGGATTAGAAAACGGACTGCTATTCGTTTTAAGCCAAATTTGTAGTCCAAATTGTTGAATCTTGGAGCTGAAATGAGAAATTGTCGTCCATTGTATTATATATTAAAAAACGATACGAGCCCCTATATCAATACAGGTTTGCAGACTGGTTTAATGAATTACAAGAAGACAAGTAGATTTTACAGAAACTTCAGTCCTTATTTATACAGCAGTATATAATTTTGAAGGTCTTTTGTCAAAATTTAAATCAACCCTTTTGAAAAAGTTTTTTAATTGATGGATTTTTAACCAGATCATCTTAAAGAGATTAGTTTGTTTAAAAAATCTTGTTTGGGATTTTATTGGCGCAGATAAATTCAGGGTTAAACTTTTTTCATTACAAGACAAGATTCTGATTATTTGTGTTTTTTTAATACTGTAACGGAACGTTTACTTTCTATAAGATGCATATATATATATATATATATATATATATATATATATATATATATATATATATATATATATATATATATATATATATATATATATATGTAGAATTCTTTAGAATTAAAGGTTTGAAAGGAAACAAAATTAATTTATGTTCATTATGTTGTTCCCACTTAGCAACATAATGCAGGTCAGCAAAAAAAAGTTAGAATTTTTATCCTGTACATTGAAATGACTTTACATGCCAATTTATAGGAATATAATCAAACTTGTGTCATGTGATACATTTTGTGGTTTTGTACATGATCATCTTTTCTGACTTAAACATTTTGGAGAGTCTTGAAAGAGAAACATCTTTAGATTTAGAAAATGCATGTTTTATTATCTAAAATGTTCTTTAATTCCATTCAGTAATGGTTATATCTGAACTTTGAAAAAATTAATTTCATCCTGGAAAAACCCTGGATATGACCTGGAAATTTATCTTTAGAAAAGCGTGGGAACCATGTATATGGTGTGTCTAGTCACTACAATTGAGTATTCATTTAAATAGGTGCAGAGCATGTAGACTTTCTCTGGGTCACATAATCTATATTGATAACAAACACACAACAGTGAGATATTGTGGTTTTTGGAAGTGAAAAACAATTACATCTAGGGACTAAATACCTTAGTCGTTTTGCCTATTTTGAATGCATCATTGTGCTTTATACTTTTTTATTCAGTTGTGAAAAATTACCGAACAAGCTGTTTATATAGAGTTGCAAATAAAAAACATCACAATTTGCAGTTACAAGCAACAGAATATTTGAAGTTAGACTTTGGATTCACCAACTTAAATAATACAGTTGAAGTGGGTCCATGTAGTGCAGATCATTATTTTTATTATCTATGTGATGAATGGTAATAAGACATACTAACCCTTTGAAGAACATGACAGAAAAAAAAAATTTGGATTGATGATTTTTTTATTTGTAGTTTTAAATTCAAGTAATACCTTGTTATAGCCAAGTGTAAAGCAACGATACACAGAGATTGTAAATATCTGTTTTTCTGCCACACTTTGGTCACAGCCCTGGTTGGCATGTCATGGATCATGACCCTGGCTGGCATGTCAGGTGGCAAGTCCCTAGTTGGCATGTCAGGTGGCAAGTCCCTAGTTGGCATGTCAGGGGGCATGTCCCTGGCTGGTATGTCAGAGGGTCATATCCTGTGTTGGCATGACAGGGGTCACCAGGCAGGGTTTGATGGTGTCATAAAGAGATATTGTTAAAGAACTGTTTTAGAGACAAGTGACCAAACCATTGTGAAAGTTTTCAAGAAAAACTAGAGAAAATCTTGGAATATTTATCAGAATGTGGTTTATAAAAGAAATTTTAATAATATTTTAAGGAGTTTAAATGTTTTATGTTTATCTTTTATTTTATGTACATTTAACAGAATATTTACATTTTATATTTAATCTTGTTGCTTTTATTTATATTTTTTTGGAAGGCTTTATATTTCTTATTTTTGTGCTATTCATTTTTACATTTTGGGAATATAACCTTTTGTTGGTACTTAACAGCCACTTTTGTGCTGTGGTGACATAAAGCACTACATACATACATGCATACATACATACATACATGCATACATACATACATACATACATACATACATACATACATACATGCATACATACATACATACATACATACATACATACATACATACATACATATTATCTGACCTAATTGTTCACAAGTTATAGGAGAAAAACATTTAATTTCGTGTTCAGCAGTACAGAGGAGAAATTTAACCTGTGTCCAGAGTAGCTATTATAATTTCTTACAATACAACTCATAGCAAGGACTGGTTACCTGATAATGCCTTAACGTTAAAGTCACTTTTCTATGTACACCACACAGAAAGAAACAAAACAAACAATAAATGCAAAAATCAGTCACTTATCTCAGAGGAGGGCTAATACCTATTTATTAATTTATTTACTTGTTTGTAAGATCCCCCTCCATGGGTGCCAGATGAGCAGTCTACAACCTGTACATCCTGTAGAGCCCCCTTCACTGTATTCAGGCGGAGACATCACTGCAGAAACTGTGGAAAGGTAAGTAAATTTCTTTGTTGTACTTGGATCATAAATTCAGATTGATGTAACTTAATGTCATGTCTTAAAATATTGAAATGCATTTCCATTTTCTAACACATCGGACCAATTTAAACCTTGGAATGCAAAACCTTTCTTAGTCTTAAATTGGATCACTTGCAGCATATTTCATTCACCAGACATCATACACAAAATGTCAGACAAGCTGACAAACAGATAATAATTCTGTTCAGTTTCAGAAACCTTTAGCTTACACATCATGTTCTTAATCAGCAGTGATTCATTTTCAGGGGTATATGACTATCTGAATTTGATGATTGTGTATTGGCATGTAGCAAACTTATTACTGTACATTTGACTAGCATTGCCTTTATTCTCCCCCACTCCCGGCTTTCATACAAGCATTCATCTCATTTTTTGGGTCATTTTCACTATGCTTTTGTTTATCACATAATGCAGTTAGCAGTTATGGACCCCAGCTACCACATTAAAATGAGTTTTTCTCTCTATTCAACATCACATTGTGTCATAACACCAGCACATGGCATTTTCCAACCTCAGTCCCTTATTCTCACTATACTTCAGTTCAGTACATAACTTGGTCAGCAGTTATGGGCTCCAACTACTGAATTGTAATGGGATTCCCCTTATTGTAAATTACACTGTGTGATAACTGTAGCATATGGCATCCCCCCCCCCCCAATACCCCCAGTCATTCTCGCTATACTGTGTGATTCAGTGGTTCAGTGAATAATGCAGTATGCAGTTATGGACCCCAGTAACCATGTTATAATAGGATTCCGTTTTATTGCATATCTCACTGTACAAGCATATGGCACTGTCTTTGAATTTTATAGTGTGTTTCTATAATGTCAGTCAGTTGTGTTTGTTATACATGAAATTTAGAAGTCAAATAATGTAATATGCTACTTTCTGCAGGCATCTCATGGCATGTTAAATTTGTTCATTTAATAATTTTACTGTGTACAGAAGATTATCTAATATTTCAGATATTCTGCGCACGATGTTCAGCTAATGCTGTTCCTCTGCCTCATTATGGTCACATGAAGCCAGTTAGGGTTTGCAACAGATGTGTCATGTTCAACATAACACCCTTCACTGTGGATGAGTAACAGGATTATGAGAAGAGTTTGTTAATGATTTCAGTCATATGCCTGATTACCTTCAACAGCTTAAAGTAAGGTATATCATGACAGAATATATACAGTGTAGGAATCAAGAAGTCATACAAATTTCCACATAGTTTGAGTAGAAATTTTCAGGACTGTCATTCTTTTCCATTTGTGTGTCTAATGTTATATGCTGAGAGTAATATTCTGTGAGTAATTTTGAAGTAAAAACCACACTATGGCTACAGTTAAGAGTAAATTTCATCTATAGATAGTCACCACAATCAGACATCATTAGCTTCCTTAACCATACATGTATGGGAAGCCACTGAATAGATGAAATATACCATGATGGCACCTTCATACATAATCACCATCGATGATACTTCATCCTATCAAGTTATTACTATATCTGCACATGCATGGACTGTTTTATATTTTTTTTGTGGATAAATTACCTAGTGCTGTTCTGTAAATATGCAAATATTAATCTATATGTGTTATTCGTGTGGATTTGCTCACCCTGTATGTTTGTAATAACTAAGTTTTCCAAAGTTGAGTCAACTCGGCTATACCAAAAAGTGATCCAGTTTTCATAGTTGAATGGCTATGTTTTTCAAGCTATCCACCTTATTTTACACATTCAGTATCTTTGACCCTATTTTGCCTACACTCATGCAGATTAGAACATAGATGCATTTTAAATTTTTTAACCCACAAATGCCTTCATTAGGGCACTGAGACCAAAATTTTACTCTAGAGCAACTTTTGTACTTTCATTTGTTATGCACTTAATATTTTAGACTCAGTTTCACCTCACGCGATATGTATGCATCTTGGAGTGAATAACCAAAACACTACCAAATCTAGGTTATGTTTTTTTATTTTTTACACTCGTGTGACTTTCATTTGTTTTGGCCATTTGTTATACCCTCAGTATCATACTTCCTGTTTAACCATCACACATGAAAACTGGTGTGATGAGGTATCTCAAGGTATTTCAGCTATTTCAGAATTTGGTAATTCTGACCATAAGTGCATGCTTAAGTGACTTGTGTATTTTTAGCCATTTGTTCATGATACCCTTCGTATCTTAGACTATTTAACCTGCACACATGAAAGTTAGTATGTGGATATATATCCTGTAGAATAACTCAACCATGCCTAAAATAGGTCACAGTGACCTAATATTCATGCTTGAACAATGTATTATCAGCTGGTTGTTTGTTACATCCCAAGATTCTTCTTCAAATATGTTACCCAATCATAATACCTTAGTAGAACTACTACTATCTCACAAATCCAGCCCTCTCAGATACTACTTTTAGCTAAGGGGAGCTAAAAGTTGTCTGCTGGCTATGTGGCAGTCAGGCAGAGTGATCTCCCATTAGGTATAAGACTTGGCAGCAAAACCTAAGAACCCCTCAGTTACTGCTTCCACTTGTGCCAAGAAGCATGTTTGTCACGAGACCTATCAAAAGCTAGAATCTGCGTGGAAGATATAGCACTACAAGTTGAAGAATTTTGTTTTACTTCTAAGGAAAGTGTACTCCATCTATATTTCCAACTTTTTTTTCTCTTTCTGTAACAACAAAGTTCTGCCTTCACAAGTTGCTAATACTTTGTCATCATCACACATTTAGGTACTTATGTGGGCTATAATTATTTTTTACGTGCAAGCCTCTAGCACTTATATAACTTCTATATATATGTTATTCCATTATTAACGGGTACATATCAGTGAGTTTCTGTCCCAAGGCATTTGTAGTGTCCGGGCACCAACTTCACTGTTTTTACTTGTATGGGCAGTCTGTGGGCTTTTTCCCTACAAGTATTTATATATTGTCGAAACTTCTGTGTATGTCTTGATAATGGTGCCTCAGTTCCCTTTTCTGTGAAGGTGTTTTGTGTGTAATTTAGACACTTGTGTATATTTCTGCACTCTGCTCTGGTCGGACAAGTACAGGTCATTGTTCCTTACATGTTTTATTCTCTTGCATCCTGTGCATGCATGTTTCTATAGGTGACATTTGAGTCATGTTTTTCTGCATAACCATTTCATCATATTTAATGAGTACGGAGTTGCTTAGACAGGTAGCCTAGGCGACTTCACAAGTTAGGTTCAGGCTACATTATTTATATGTGTGCATGACTTTATGCTCATAAGAAACTCTTTATATATGTATGATTCCATCTTTTCTGATACATACAGGTGAGTTTCATTTAGCACGGTATCTATGGCCTTGAAATGCCATGCTGCAATGATTCTACCTGTACAGGCTGCCCTTGACATTCTTTACAGGTAGCATTGTATTGAGATCATCTGCTATCACTTTTTTCTCCAGGTAACCTTCATTTGGTATAGCTCTGCACCCACACAGTATTCACACCTGTGCAGGTAGTAATATCATTATATTATACCAGTATGCTTCATTGCAATATTATACTGTTATCAATTTCTGGGTCAAGCTTTTCATGCTTTAGCTGTGCATGGACTTGTGTCCTAAAGACAGGTGCAGGGCTACAGTTTTTTATGTTTTGCTCTATTTTTTTCTAACAGATTAGAACTATGGGCAAAGCAAAAAGGACAAACAGATCAGAATGAAGAGGTCATCAATATGCATACTGACGTTTTCCTCATTGTGAACCTTTATGGGAACAAGGGAGATAATTCAACTTTTAGCTATGAAGCACTGGACATTGACACGCTCGGAAACAACTCCGGCACCTAACTCACGACCACAAGTCTCAGCATTTTTTAACTCCCTCTGCCTTGCCTCCTCGGGGTCTGACTTGATTCCTTTTATGGAGCAGCGAGGGACAGAGCTATCAAACAACCAAATTCCCTCATTTAATAGACATATGGACAGATTACGTGGATCAAATATACCATAACCAGTCCCAACTGATGATCCTAACAATATCCTATTTCCATTGCGACTGGCCTAGGCCATACACTAGGGATCACGAAGGGTCTGACATCAATATTACGGGCTCAATCAATAACAGCCCTGCTTCCAATACATCGAACCTGACTTTTGCAGATGTGCAGGAACTATTCTAACTTGTACCACCTCGAGACACTCATTCAGCATGATACCACAGGTAGTTTGCATGCCTCAACAAATGTTTCACAGTTTCTCTAAACTCTGCCTTGAGAAGAGCCTTATTACTCAACGACTGTCTTGAAGTTGCAGTTTCTAATTTAGGGCATTCTACAAGTTAGTGAGCAACCGACCTCATCACTCTTCGCCAGCTAAGTCTCGGGTATTACAGGTGACCTTAGCCTCATGCCACACAACCAAGATGATCTTGCTTGTTCTCCAGTACCATCATATCTATTCTACTCTATCTAATGACATGGGAATATTCAGTCTTCCGAGCCTCCATTAAGGATGTTTTGCTCCCCTGGAGCTTTGTCCTCCTCCTCCCACTCTGTCAACGACATGGTCCAGAGCTCCAACATCTATTGATCTTACAATGGAATGGAAATTCTGACTGAAGTTACTTTCACAGTCTGGGAGAGTTGCAGATGTTCTAACCTGCCTTCATCATCAGTTCTTCGAACATTATCAGTTCATCAAAAGTTCTAATTTACCAGCCCCACCAGTCTTTCATTCGGAACCACAGCAGTTGACAGTGATAGCGCCACTTTCGGAAAGACACAGCCACACTCCATACATATGGATCAGATGGCCTTTGTTGACAATTGTCAGTTTTGTGAGCAATGTCATTGCTGTGACTTTATTGTTGGACTTTCGTTTTCTCTGGTTATCTTCCAACCAATGGAACATAGCTTATTTTCTCCTACTCCGAATATCTCTGTGTATTCATTGGAGTCAGTCTCAAGAAATGCCTGAGTATTGAGCAGAGCCACTAAGCACACTTTAGCCATTGCAGTAACCGCTGCCAGTCCAATTGGTGGAACACAACTCGGTGCCCTCTGTTTGCACTTACCTTAAGGACCACTATACAGTCAAGCAAAGAGCACAATCTTTATCCTCTAACCTTTTGTTTAACGTCCTGATGGTTGAAGCCCACAACAAGCCATCAAGGAGACATATTTTCCTCTCTTCCGCAACCACAGTGCCGATACAGAGATAGTAGGGAAATCAACAGAAGGACCCAAGAGTCACTCATAGGATGCGAACCTCTGAAAGCCGTCCACCCTTTGAAAGTCACATTTTTTCACTTACCAAGCCGATATAGCACCGATAGGGTTCTATCGTTTGTTCCACATCTTTTCTTGGTCCCAATGACAAATGACTATATCAGGTCATCAGCCTAAGCACCCTAAATGCATTCATCCATGCCCCTTGGTTTCCACTGGAAATGTGTCACAGTGCATTTTGAATGCTATCCATGTGTGCCATCATTGTGGATGATGCATACCTGTATTTACAAGGCTCCCAGAATGTTCCTGCACAGTGCCTACAACATTGTATACCAACTCAGGGCAATTGGGGCTCAACATTGGTCCCTGGGTCTTCATTCGTCTGATGAATCGAGTAATGGCACTTGTCTGGACATTTCTCTGGTGGTAACATTAAGTTACCTGGCCGACATCCAGCAGCAACATCAGTGAGTTAGCTCTTACAAGATATATAACCCTTGTTACCAATCTGGACTTCTCATCAACATGGAAAAATTCAACATAGTACCATCTCAACGATTTGTTCACCTACGTATGGAATTGAATACACAGGAAACATATTTTGTGTCCCTTAGGATCGTGCACTGAAACAACCCATGGTAGCACCTTACTTTCAAGGAAATTCTATCTGTGCTGGGCTTACTCAGTGCAGCAGCAGACCTCATTGTCCTAGGTCGCCTCCTACTGCATTGCTGCTGTTTCCTCTGCATGAATGGAGTGCTCAGGTTTGACCAGTGGACCATCCTCTCACCATTAGCACCCAATTGAGGCACCATCTGCGGAATTAGGAGCAACTAACTAGGCTCATAGCGATTATACATCTATTCATCCACCCACTTGAGACTACAATCTATACTGATGCAAGTACGGAAGGCTGGGGAGCCCACCTACTACCATCCTTTTGGATTCCAGCAGTGCATTCTCTCCCCCAGGAACAACATCCTCACATAAGTAATTCTGGAGAGGACGGCCACTGCGAAAGCCTTTCACTTGTGGCAGGAATATTTGTTTGGCAAGGGAGTTCTCATTCTGTCTGACAACTCTATAGTGGACAACTCTATAGTGGTGACTTTTCCAGCAACAAGGAGGACATCAGTCCCCAGACCTATGCATCATGGTGTGGGACTTTCAGAAGTGGTGTTGTCATCAACAAAGCCACATACATGTTTGCCATATCCCAGGATGCCTGAATGTACTGGCTGACTTTTTGTCACAGAACAGTCAACTGGTATAGAAGCAATGGTCTCTTCATCCCTCAGTTCTCTCTCAGATCTGTACCGACTGGGACCTACCATTGGTGGGCCTGTTTGCTACAAGGTGGAATGCCAAACTCTCATCCATTGTCTCCCATCTGGAACCCAAAAGCTTGGACAGTTGATGCCTGTTCTCTGCATTGGACCAACCTGAATGCATATACCTACCCCCAACACCTCTGATTCCAAATGTGACACAGAAAGCAAGGGAATCGGTCTGTCACCTCATCCTCATTGCAGCACTCCGTTGGTAGAAGTTGTGGACCAACAATCTCATCAGTCTTGCAGTCAAAACCCAGCAGAAGTGTGGGTTTTCCTTCAACTTAAATAGTCATAATAGCAGTTGTTTCATTCTTGTCCATAGCTCTTGAACCTGCACATCTGGATCATATCAAACAGGTCCTCAGACTTAAACAATTCTCGCAGCCAGTTGTGGAGAGAATTGCTCCAGTGCAACGGTCCTCCACTTTGGAAGCTAGCGAAAACAAATGGAACATTTTCACCCAGTGGTACATAAACGAACATATCCAGCCTCTCCAGGCATCGATACCACAGATAGCTAATTCCTCTGGCTCTTCGAAGAGAGAAATTTATCACTGAGTATGGTCAAAGTTTACCACTCCGTGCTCACTGATACCTTTCGTTATCATGGGAGAGAGAATATTGGGCAAACCCAGGATTTATCTGACCTTCTCACCAACTCTGTACATACATGGCCAAAAACGTTCTCCCTATGTCCAATGCAGAACCTATCTTGGGTATTAAACTATCTGGACAAGACACATCTTGAACCAATTTCAAGTGCATCTCTAGTGCTTCTTTTCCTGCAAGACCTGCCTCCTCGTGGCATTTGTGGAGGCAGGCAGAATTCATGAAATACATGCCCTATCAGCAGACATGAATTACATGCAAGTTCCGACAAGATGGGTCAGCCTTACTCATGACAGGATACTCTTTCATCGCCATGAACGGTCTCCCTTCCGCAGGTAACCAAACTTTGGTCATAATACCTATGCCTCATCTGGACACATCAGCTGAAGGCCACCTACAAGAACCAGGCAGGGCTTTCATTTGGTGCCTTGATAGAACAGAGCCATTGCCTCGAAGAAGATAATGCTTCTTTCTACTTCTCATAAAAGGACATGAGGATCTGTCAGAACAGACATTTTTTGTGGGTTGTTGGCTCAACATATAGGGAAATAACTCCAGATCAAATGAACTTATTATGCACTTCGGCTCACAAGGTTCGGGCAGTTGCCACAAACCTAGCATCAGTCCAGAACTGTTCACTAACTGACATCATTCAGGTTGTGGGATGGAGATCAGAGTCCACATTCTTTAGCTTTTATCTTTGAGATCCGAGATCTGTCATTCCATAGGGTCCAGTTTGATCTGGTAGGACCTATATCTGCAGCTCAACAGGTCACCATTCCAGATTGATCAACAGCTTCTGAAGATGTGGCTTCACGACTTCCATTGGATTTGTGGGGGTGACATTTTTTTCCCTTTTGAAGCCATGGCCCAACAGATGGAGTCCCCTCCAGTTGGGTTACCTAGAAGCTGTCTCACATACCTTAGGAGACCAGAGATTATATCTGCTTGGTAATGGGATGTCACCTTTTACCTATTCCCCTAAAGTAGTATGATTGGGTAACGTATTTGAAGAAACCAATTTTTCCTAGTAAAGTATGTTTCTTCAAGAAGACTTACCCAATCATAATGCACATATACCCTCACAGCCTGCCTGCAGTTGCTTCCAAAGAGAGCATGTCTCCAGTCTAGTAGTAACCGAAAGGTTCTTTGACTTTGCTGCCAAGTCTCATACATAAGGGGAGATCTCTCTGCCTGACTACCACATAGGCTGGCAGAAAACTTGTATGTTCCTGTAACTAAAAGTAGTATCTGGGAGAGCTGGATTTGTGAGGTAGTTGTAGTTCTCCTGACTTATTATGATTGGGTAAGTGTTCTCAAAGAAACATATTTTACTAGGAAAAATTGGTATCTTTGACCCCATTCAGTCTACAGACCTGCCATCCCTTACGACGTGACCATGTATCTTATGGAAATGACCCTTACAATACAGACATGGTGTAAAAGCAAAAATTACAGAAATATGATTGTTGTGGTAAAATCTGGATACTGGCTTGTTCATGTTTGATTCAAATCTGGTTTTTTATTAGATTTGATGGAGTTGTTCAGGGAACCAGACTAACTTTATAAGAGTACCGCAAACACTTTAAACTGATGATATCTTTACATGTAAAATGTCTGCATGATCAAGCTGTTGCTTTTATTATTTTTTTAAAAATGAAGTCCAACAAGCAATAAATGTTCAAAATGAAAGAGACTATGAGCGTTTTAAAATATTTTGATAGTCAATACAGAATAATAATAAAGGAATATTCAGATTCTTTGGGAAAAAGCAGGAAGGGCAGCAATTGCGTTTATATGTATGTATTCCAACTTGTTAGTAGCAGTACAGGATATTATGTTGCAGCTTACTGAAAACTGGTCGAATTGATGCCTTAATGAGGTCTTGTTAGGGATGGCATGTCTGAATTTAAATTAATTCAACTTTTATCTTAATAAATAGTGTATTGGGGTAATATTTATTTCCTCCACATTATGACTTAATCTTTTGCTATGTCTCAAAACCAGTTTGTAATGAGTGAATCCTATCCAGCTAAACCAGGTTGAATCAGCTGACATGCTGTATCTTTTTGCAAGGCTTCATTTGTCTGGCATCAAACCTCCATACAAGTCTGTCAGTTGTCAGCTACTCTGACTGGCAAAGAGAATTGTGTTTATGAGTGAATGCCTTGTTTATTTGAAGATTATTTCATCTGTTATGTACAGATATTGTGATCTATATTGCTGTGTATTGCAGCAATTTTCCAAAAGATCACAATTCATAGAATACGAATGAATGAAATGAAATGAGGGGAGTAAGAATATGATGGTCAAGACCCTTATGCTTAATCGGTAGTAATCTAGTATTACTGTGTCCAACTGCAATCTTATCATGAATGGGGGCCCCAGGGGGGCTGAGTAGTCTAAAAGCACTTGCCTTTACCAATCACTGCTATTTCACCTCTCTGGGGGTTAGAGTCTCAAGTTCAGCCAATGTGGGTATGTGAGAAGGCTGATATTTGCTTCCTGTGGGTCAATGGTTCTTACTAGGGTTTTTCTGGGTTCTTCCCCCTCCATTTATACTAACTGCTATATATAGCCTATCTTGCTCAGAGAAATGGTGTTAAACTCCAAAACAACAACATCATGAACGGTTCATTGAAAAGCTTAACAAAATATACATGTTTAGGATTTTTTAAAGAAAGTTTGCTTGTTTACCACTTTGCATTATTTTTTTTGGTAATATAACTCTTGATCATGCCTGTGCTGTTTTACTTACTATTTTATGGAAAGTGTAGACCCTGATTTGTTGGCACATTATGCAGTGTTAGATCTGGCTTCATATTCTTCACAGTTGAATGTTTCAAGATAAACACAGTATCATGTTATTTAGAGCAATTTTGTAATGTTGTGCTTATCAGTTTAAAGGGCAGCATAGGTTTATGTGTACATTATATTTGAAGATTATATTACAAAGAAAAGTTTTTAAGTTTATTAGATGTTTATATCAAATATTACAAAGCAGTATAAAACTAGTTACTCATATGATGATAAGATGAGCGTAAATTCAGAGATTATGGCAGTGTAGGGAACACTGGGTGTTCTACATAATATATTATCTGTATAATATGTTGTCACAATATATTTCATTATTATGTAATTAAAAAGGACAGGCTTGCTTTTTAATATAGGATTCAAAGTAGTATGTGTATGTTACAAGTTACAAGAATCACATGTGTCTTGCAACATAAACGTTTTATGAATCACCAGCCATAACCAATAATTATGGTGAAAAAAATAGCTGATTACAGGATTTCTGCATATCAGTAACAAATAGATTTTAAACAAATTTGTCAGCATGCCTGCAGAACCAGTTTAATGTCCATAGATATTTGTCATTTTCAGTTAGTAACTGAGTGCATTGTGGTTTATGCATCTAGCAGTTAAGAAATCATTATTTGGTATGCTGTTATATTGAAATCAGAAGACATTTTTTGGAAATTATAATTTTTGTTTGCCTTTTATAAATTATGTATATTTTATCACTCATTGTCTGGTTATGTAGCATATTCTAACCTAAGAGTGTGCATACTTTGTTTGCATTCATTACGTACAATCTTGCAAATGCATGAATGTATGTAAATATCAGAACCAAACTGTGACATGTGCATAAACACAAGGACAGTCATAAAAAATATCCATAAGAAAATAATAACTTTAGTTCTTAGTGTCTCATCATTATGTCATATTGACATACTCTTGAGAAAGCAAAAAAAAAGTTTTTGCTCAGCATTTTATTTGAAACAAAATTTCAAAAATTGCTTTTAGAGATATTTTAGAAAGACTTTTAATTTTATACTTTACACAAACAATTATGCATATTTCTCAGTAGTTATTTCTTTTTTGTAAACACTTACATCTGCAGAACTCTCTTATAGGTTATTATTTAATTTGGTTGTTCACATATTACCACAGTACATTACTCCCTGTTTCTTCACAAGATTTCACAAGAACCAAACTTAATATCTCTATGTAGTGTTCATTTGCATTGCAGCATCACCTCTCTTGCTTTATATTAAATATACATTATGCATTTACTATTCTCATTTTACAAAGAAAGGGTACCATATGCACTCGTGTATAATTCACATAAAACTGCAATTATGTAGACCCAGATTTTCCATTCCATAATGCATTAACAGATCAGGATTTACATGCTTGTTGCACCAATGATTTTAAATTAACAGTGTGGACCCTTATCTGTCACCACATTATGGGAAATCCAATCAGGGTCTATGTTTTTGTTTTGTATTTGCTCAAGGATGCATATTGTGGACAGGTAAATATGGTATATTGTGATCCTGTGTCTATTAATGATATAGTTTATATGAGTTCATTGTGTTGCAATTCATCAGAAAAAACAATTTTAAATAGTGATTTTAAACACTTGGATGTACAGCATGTTATAATTCTGGATATCCACTTGAATATGTACACACCATGTAATAATTCTTAACAACCCTTTAGATGCGAATAGTGGGTATTGGGTTTGCATTGGTGGACTCATGGGCAGTGAATAGTTGAAATGAAGCATGAGAATAATTTTGCTTAATTACAGGCTTTTCAGTTGCTATCTTCAAAGATCACATTTTATGATTCATGGTTGTATTTTACATTATATTTGTATATCCATTGTCATGACATTGAAACTCTTGATGGCATTTGAATTCATTTGAACCATTTTGTTTGATTACTATATGTACTTTTTTATATCAAATTTATATTAAAAAAATTATACATATATAAGCACAGGAATATTGAATTCATTTGGTTGTGTTGTGTATTTTTATTTGCCAACCAAAGAATTCATGTTTCAAATTTTTTTTGATGGGAGGGATGGGAAGATCGAACAAACACATTATTAAAGATACTTTACAGTGTATTGCGTACAGAAACAAACATCCAGTTGCAATTATTCATGATGCAAAATAGTTTTTCTTTTTGGTTTGGAGGAGCTTAAGCCTCCTTTTATCCTACAAGTATGCAGGGGGATAGAGTTGTCACTGTGTCTAACAGTCTTTTAGCCCATAACATTATGTAATTCACGGGGATAGAGTTGTCACTGTGTCCAACAGTCTTTTAGCCCATAACATTATGTAATTCAGGGGGATAGAGTTGTCACTGTGTCCAACAGTCTTTTAGCCCATAACATTATGTAATTCAGGGGGATAGAGTTGTCACTGTGTCCAACAGTCTTTTAGCCCATAACATTATGTAATTCAGGGGGATAGAGTTGTCACTGTGTCTAACAGTCTTTTAGCCCATAACATTATGTAATTCAGGGGGATAGAGTTGTCACTGTGTCCAACAGTCTTTTAGCCCATAACATTATGTAATTCAG